>VZTB01017686.1:116457-145080 GCA_013397245.1 Thryothorus ludovicianus | reverse complement strand
GTGGGGGAAGGCGTGAGAAATTTCCTGGCACCAACAGTTCCAAGACCAAAAACAAGAGGAACTCTGGGTAAGTTTTAAATGCTAGATATTTTCCAGGTCCAGAGGAGCACTGATGCTCAAAATATGAGTTGTTAGTCACTGAAGTGGAGCTTTAAGAAAACAGCAAATAATTGCCTTTCTCTTAAGGGTTCCACAACAATGAAAGTAGCTATGAGAGAGAAAACAAGAAAAAATCCCTGAAGAATACTGAGTTGTTCCAAACACCACGATTTCAACAGCACAGAGGACACAGCTGAACACTTGTAGAGGGAAAGTATTTTACTGAGATGATCCCAAGAAATATTACAATTCAGTATTGTTAGCTGTTCAGATGTTCTGTCCAATTAATATCTACAAGGATCAGAGTTTTTGGATGATGGACCCATTTAAATGTTGTATGATCCTAAGAAGATTTTACCTTTAGGTTTTATCCCTAAGATGGAGGGATTGCAGTGGGATCCAGCCAACAGGATTATGAAGAATCTTAATTTTATTTTATTTTCTTATCTTTTTGCCAAGTACTATTCTATTCTTTCTCTGTATTCAAAGGCTTTCTTACTCAGGCACACAAGATACTTGAAATTTTTTACTACTGGATGTCTTTACAAGCTGTCAACTTGTCTTATATCATTTATATGGTAGTATTAGGTTACAACTTTATCTTATTTATCACACTAATCTTATATATAATCAGGAGTGGTTCTCCCAGAAACATCACATGATTTTATCCAGGGATAAAAGATCATTTTCAGAAACAGACTTTACCTCTGGACAAAATATTATGTCTTAAAACTACTCTAGGGCCCACAGATATAAAAGAACCCAAAACAATCAATTGCTCACAGCATTAAAGTGAAACATATCCATGCTAAAAATAATAATGTAATTCTTTATAAAATATTTAGAATTAGATCTAGAGTGGGAGAAAAAAAAACTTTCTGAGTTAAGACATATAAGGTGAGCAAGATGTGTTCATTGTAACTTCAGCCGGTTCCTTTTTACAACCAAGAAGTTACAGGAATGTTGCAAGGGATCAAGTTCCTTAGCAGGGAAGAAAGAAGCTTTCAGAGGGCAATTCACGCCTCGCAGCGGCTCCCATCTCTTACTCCCTTGCCACAATTCTACGGGCATCAGTCAAGTCTAGTGCAATGTAACAACAGCTTTTCGCTGCTGGAAAAGGAGCAGCACAGTTGTTCTGGGATTGCACGTCAAATGTTATTATCTGTGAAAGGTTCTGTTCATGTTAGAACCATTTATAACCAGGAGTTATAACTATTTTCCAGTGAAAAATGTATAAAATTCTGTGACTTTTCTGTTATGCAAAATAATTGCTAGGTTTAGAAAGTAGAATGGCAAAGGCTTGCTATACTGTCCTTCAGAGGGTAGAAAAGGGATTTATGTTATTCATTCCTTTCACGAACTCAGTCCCTTTGCTAATCCCTACGTGGATGGTCTGATCCTAGCACTGTCACTGGAATAGCTCTGGGTTTCACAGGCTGTAGTTCTGCTTGATCGGGGTGTTCAAGGTTTGCTTTAGGAAAGTTTCTACCAATAGCAAATTTCAAAGAGAACAGCTTTATGCTCAGCTTTGATGCAGAAAGGTACAAGGTAATGACTTGTAGAGTTAAAACCAACATGGATAAGTAAAAACGATCTTATTTGTCAGGAAGAATTCTGGGAAAATTTGGCCTAGACGAAAGAGAAGGGTGCAGGGCAATAAAATGTACACTAGAATGAACAGAACATATTATTCTGGTGATATATGATCTTTGGGATTTTTCTTTTGTTGAAATGTAAAAATAAAGAAGTAAAATGCAAGTTAGGTGTAATTTACTTAATAAGAAACTGACTGGTGTGCTAGGTATGATATATAAGTCAATTATTGAGTAAATTAATTGCTATGTGCACATTTACAAAGCTGTCATAAAAATGTCAGTACCTTTAGCCAAATTGCTTTTAAAAATTACAGCAGAATATTTCAAAAAGTGTTTCACACTTTCTGTGTGAAGATTTCTACACTTCACAAACAACCAAAAGTATTGGTGTTGTTTCTGCAAAGGTGTAGGGTGGCATAACTGAAGGCAGGTAGAATAAATCTTGGTCATACCACCAATATCTCAAGCATTATCTTGAAATATGTGGTGAACAGGAAAGCCTGTGTGTCTGCATAAATTTTTCATTGAAATAAAGAGAGATTACAGTGGGAGTAGAGGTATTCACTCACTGTAAATCCTGTTGAAAACTATGAGAATGCCACAGATACCTAAACACAAATGAAAGGAGAGGAGATCCTAAGTGAAAACTGTCACTGGTTGTAAGCTTTACAAGCTTTATGATCTAAGAGATTATACATAACAATGGTAAAATCATAAGCTAATGCCTTGGGAAGTCATCAGCATAATGGAAAGTGTTTGGGGTTTTAAAAATAATTTATAAGTAATAATTACATGTATCTATTAGAGAATTTTATTTAAAAGTTTTAGATTAAAATTATCAGTCTAAACACCCTCGCTTTATCATGAAAGAAAAATATGAAATTGAATAAGATTGACTATACTAATGAATAGTTTTAAGAGTTACAAGAAGTTCTGATCTTACAAGCTAACAGAATACAAATTACTTTGAATTATATTCCGAATAAGTGGGTCTGAATGAATCTGGATTATCAAAATTCCTCAATTACCAAAGCTCCTTTATACAGCTTTCTGAATTTCCAGATACAGCCTAGTAAACTCCTAAGTCATATCTGCAGTGAATTTTGTAACTACAAAACAGTGTCCAAATATTTTTAATCATAATCCCTTTTACATTTAAATTGCCATGCATTATTTATGATAGCTCTATAAAATATGCATTTATAAAATGTCAGGCGAGCCAGTTTATCTGCATGTTTGCTTTGCCCCTGCAGGGTGTAGTTGAGCCAGAAGCTCCATGTGAGGTGCACGATTGTTCAGCAGCTTCCACTTCAGTGGTGGCCTGAAAAGCAGCTAAAGAGCTGCATGTACCAATCTATGGAAGGTCACCTTCCAAATATTTATTTCTATGGACAAATACAGTAATATTTCTAATCACCCACAGACGTTCTTAGCTGATTTTGAGTTTAATCTGGTTTAGCAGTTTTAACAGTAAAACAAATGGGAAAAATGAAAATATTTTGATGTAAGTGATTATTTCAACCAGTTGATGCGTACCAAAGTATTTTTTTTGCTGGGGAAAAAAATCCCAAACAAACCAGAATTCCGTATAAATGAAATGCTTGGAATGCCTGAAGCACATTTTATCTTCCTTTAGTGTATTTTTAAACAAAAGCAAAGCCCTCAATATTGAGTGTTAAGCTGGAAGAGGTGATATTTAGAATTCAGCATCTAAGAAGATGTGTAGCTGAGTCTTTTTTTTCACTTAAAAGATGAACGCTTGTCCAAAGTATGAGATTCTGCTCACTTTTCTGCCTGAGATTTGGGTTCACAGAAGAAAGCCTGTGTTACAAAATATTCCAGAACAGGCTTCTCTAACAGAAATTACAAAATGAACAGAACTGCTGATGTAGCTGAAATAGAAATACTTTTACAATAATGGGATGGTTTCAATACAAGATGATGTGGCTTTACAGTTGAAGCAAAACCCTTGATATTAGGAATCACTCTGTTTCTTTGTTCCTTACAAAGCTGAATTCAGCACTGTTCTAATTCCCAAATATAAAATTCAGATAACATTATCTCTCAGAAATGTCAATGCAAACATCAGATGATGTTTGACTTCTAGATTTTCTTGCAATTAAAATTCAGTGAATGTTGTTTAATGTAAATCATTATTACTAATTATGTAAATTTAATTCTCTAAATTATATAATTAGGTAATATTTAATGTAACTTTTTTCTCCAAATAATCATAAATATTCTAACAAACAAATCAGGTTGTGTTACCAAATACTACAAGGATTGCAATTTAAATATTCCCAAATCCAATGTATTTTCAGAAATTTCAAAAGTGGTCATACAGTGTTGCATTAAAATGTATTTTCTTTTACAAGATTTCAGCTAAAAGACTTGGGACTTTTTAATAGTAAAGTGAGTAACTATAGTTAGCACTGTGTGAGTGTTTCATAATTGTTTATGGTGTGCAAAGAACTCATGCCTGCCTTCTCTGTTCTCCATTTCTAGCACAGTGACCAATATAAATCTGTGCAACCTAATTTTGGGTGTGCAGTTTGATGACACCTTCAAGGGCTTCTTCATGATGGTACAATCTAATTCAAACTGGCATCAGAAGATGACAGTGTGTAATTTTACAAATTATTTTAATAATGTCTTTCATCTGTTTTCATCTGTTAATTCCCTGAACTTTGCTAGTCATTTTATCAAGAAACTTAAACTGATTCTGTTCTCACCACTAAGGTTTTGGGAATACACTGATGAATCTGAGAGTTAAGCTTCTTTGATTCTTTCCTCTCTGCAATATTTGGAACACTGTAAAAAGCAGCACTTGCCAAAGGTATCAGCTGAGAATAAATCTGCAAAGAACTGGAGTGACCAGTTAGAAAAATAGAAATAGTCACAGTCTTAAACCACAGTCTGTGCTGTTTAAAGATTTTGAGCTTACCTATGCATACTAGATCCATAAAACCATACATTCCATAGCAGATTTGAAAAAGGATGTCCTTTCTTTGCCATACTGCATAAGGGCTGAAGGCTGACCATAGAAGCCAAGTCACACTTGCTACTAAGAACAGAGATCCTAGGATTACAGCAACCATCTGCACTTTCTCAACCAGTGTTATAGTAATGCTTTGCCACTAAAAGAGAAACAAAGTTGTATAAGATAAAAATGTTATTGTCCATGGTTGCACATTCAACTCCACCTTTTTTTTCCTGAAATCAGAAATTGTTTTAATATTTACACATATCTTCATAGATATTTACTAATATCCTTGATACTGACATTTTATATATATTTTTCCTATTTCACTTTTAAAGTGAAGTTAATAGTTGCTTCCCCATTTCCTCCAATGTCACTATCAATATGATCTAGCTGTAAACTTCTTAAACTTCTGAAGAGTTAATACTTTTACTTCTGTTTTGAATATGTAGACAAAAAAATATATTAAGTCTTAGGAATGGAATTCAGTCTTTCATTTTTGGAGGGCAATGAATAGAATAAAAAAGGAAGAAGACTTTTTCAAATATTTGTTATGTTAGTGTGACAGGCTTCCTTTCCATCCCTCCCTCCTGAGGTGTGAAGCCATTTTCCACTTTCAGGCTTTTCATCAAAAATTTCCAAGCATACCATGGGAGTTGTTTTTCTCTGCATAAACCAGTGTCAACAACACAAAAAAATTCCTGCAACCTAGTGTGGAAGCAACATGAAAACTCAGGAGGAGCCCTGAATGTAGATAGCACAAACATTTCTTTTCAGTGCACCCCAATTATGTCCATCTTTCCAGGGAAGGCTGTATCTTCCATATGTGAGGACTCTGGTTTATGGTGTGACAAGATTTAAATATAAGAGAGTCTGTGTACTGACCTGTGTCAAGATAAGAGAAATACAATTCTGTTATAAGAGTCACAAAAACAAAACACAGCATAAGGAACTAATTGTTCTAGATTACTCTTAACATATATGGCTTTTCTTGGACATAATTATCTAAATTACTTTGGTAGACTCCCCACTCCAGTCCCATCACTCCTTCCAGGGCTGGTGTGAAGACTTTGTAGACAGCCATCTTTCCTGTTCCTAATTTTGGACATATCTGCCTCCTTCTATAATTGCAATAGGGAACAAGAGGAGAAAGCTATTGTAATAAGAGTTTTCTTGCCTCTTTTCCCATCTGGCAATAATTTTTCCTTTTTCCTATTACTTTACTAAAGCCTTCTCTTTTTTACAGCTGTTGAGTACCCAGTACCATAAAATCATGGGATAAAATAATAATTCAGGTTGCAAGGGGCTGTGGGAGCCCTCTAGTTCAACTTCCTGCTCAAAACACCATCAGGGATGAGATCAGACCAGTGTGCTCAGGGGTTTATTCTGTAACACCTTCAAAACTTCCAGGTATGGAGGCTGTTCAGCCTCTCTGTGCAACCTGCACCGTTTCTTGACTGTAGTCATGTTGAAAAAAGCTTTTCTTCAAAAATATTTTTTTCTTATATTAATTCTGATCCTCTTTACACTTACACCCTTCCTCTCATCATGTACCACTGTGAAGAGCCTGGGTGAACACAGTATCCTCTGTCCCTTTCTTCTCTTTCAGCTTTTCCCATTACCTTTTCTACTGTAGCCCAATATGCACAATTGATGCTGCATTCCTTTTCTTCTTGCAACCTTCTGAATATAACAGTACAAAAAGATAGATGTATAACAATTTGCAAATTGTCTAGCTTGAAATGCTGTCCTTCTATAATGAACTCATTAAATGCATACTAGCTTTTTCATGGAACTTGAGGGTTTGGAATGGGGCTGTTCATACTAAATACTACCTTTTTATGGTAAAACAACTATGGATACTCATTTCCTTTGTTAAATCTTCTTATAAAGGTTAAAGAAGGTCATTAACAAGTAATGCATGACAGAATGGTGTGAGCTTTTCATGACTCAGTATACAGGATTGGAAGTTCAGGACTGAAATTCATTGAACACTCTTTAGTCTGAAGACTCCATAGGGTAAAGTTAAACAAAATTATTTTTCATTTCTCAGATGAAGCTACATAGTGTGACTTGGCAGAAAACTGTCAAAAATGCTGTTGGTTATGTATGTCTATCTTCTTTATTTATCAGTGTGAGACAGACCTGTATTAAATTTCTTTGGAATGCCTGAAATCGAAGTCCATTTACATGAAATAAAGCTTTCACTGTCACAAAATATTATGCTGTCAAATTCACAGAACAAGCTGGCAATAAATTGAAAAGACTTACAGAAATGAAATAAACAGCAGATCTGTCACAGCACAATTTCAGCAATGCAGAAGTTCCTAAACTCACTTCAGTTTGTTTTGACTTTCTTTCTTTTTTTTTTTTTTTGACTTAGATTACTCATAGTTAGTCTGTGTCCTGGGTTGATGCTAAATTGTATCCCCATTCGTCTGTAATGAAAGTAATGAACAAAAGGAAAAGCAATCCAAATATTTGGGATAAATAATGTAGCATGGAGTCTAGATACAAAGCTTATCCCCTATTCTGGTGTTGCCTGAAACCAACTGTCTCTTCCTCAGTGTCACCCGCTCCCACCCATCTCATTTAATGAGGGCTTTTTGTTGGGTTTTCTCAATTCTTTATTTCTAGAAAAACTTGACCTTGAAAAGTTCTCAGAAAGATAGATATGATCCTCACCTCTTCCTAGTCTCTTCTAAAGAATGTATTCTCATTATTTTGCTCTTCTCCTGTTCTGTCAAGAATGCAAGCAACTGAATCTCTCAACCTCAATAAAGTCAGTAATTCCAAAGACTCAGCATATTAGCATGCTATCAAATTACTACAATTACTGAGAAAAGCACAAGCATTCCAGAGGTTGTTGTTCCTAACTCTTCTGCCTTTAAAACTCAAAGAATAGTTTAAAAAAAAGACACAAACCAAAAAAACAAAAACTCCATCAAAATAATAAAAAAACAAGAACCTCAAAATAGGTTTGGGTTTTTCTTCTGTTATCCAACTACTTTAACCTCTGTGGTATTCACTGTCTTTGTTCTGTGAGAGAGATTTTAGTCCTCCAACCTTTGTTAGTATGAAGGTCAGCAATAATGAAGAAATTAAAAAAAATTTACGAAATCTTCCTCCCCGTTACTGTAATCTGTAAGTTAAGCTAGTTGATGATATTCTATAGTAGATGGGTGAGGAAGGACTGTGTGTAAGTCAGGAAACATTTTAGTGGCCTAGAAAATTTATGTGAAACCTCTATTGTGCCTCCTTGTGGTCAGTAGTCTGCCATAGGAATCCAGCACCCTAGGAATGGTGGGGTGGGATGGATTAGTGTTCACCTCTAACATGTGATGAGCTTGGGGACCTCATCTTCTGTCTGGGTTGGTCCTTAGTGCTAACAGCAAGAAGACTGTGGATGTTCCTGATGGTTAATTTACACCAACAGAAATTTCCTCCTCCTTGCTCCTCTCCATTAAGTTTTGATTTGTTAACTGTCTGAGATTACCTCTTGGGAAATGAGTGCCTTGACTTTTTTTCCCATAAATTTGGGTACAAATTACAAAAAAAAAAAAGCTAGCAGATGTTCTGGGACAGGTATATTTTTCACATAATGAAGGTGGTATTCTGTAGTTACAATGTTATTCACACGTGGATAGTATTGGGATGCTCAGCCCTTTCTTAAACATGGCCAGCGTTGGCCATTAGACAGTGAGGTGAACTGCACAGGACTGTATGGTTTGCTTGCTTTGCATTTCATTACAAGGCTTGTGAAGAGGAGCTGGAGTTGTGGTCACACCATGTGCTTGTGCCTGAAATCTCACTCACAGCATGGCTAATATGTGAGAATACAACTGAAAGAAACCCCGGAAAAGAAAGCATTTTCTAAGAGTAAGATTCTTTTTATAGCATCAGAAGTCAGTTAAACTTTCTTTCATTTCTCTCAGTCATTTTTCTTATTGTATTCACTGCTATGTTATAATCACTTCACCTTTAAATGTCAAATTAATGGCTTACAAGGTCACAAAAATATAAAATATAAAAATAATTCAGTCATAGTCAATATTGGGAAATTACATTTAGAATATAACAGACTGAATTATTTAATGTTGTAAATCAAATGATCACATTATTAGTGTCATGATTTAAATCCATTATTTCCACTAGTGTTTTTCTCATTTTCTTCACAGAACTAACCTCAAAAATTTTAATTGCTCATGATAATAAATAATATTATGACTTTCTAATTTGTTTTTGCTATTTGCTGACTATACATTCCACGATCAGTAACAGTTGTTTTAGCTAAGTATTTTGCCAAGTTAGAAAAGACCTAGATAGGATTTTAGTGTCAGCTTCTGTAAAAAATATGACCCTAAAAAATAAATATTGTGACAAAGATTGTAATTTTTGCTTAATAACTATAAATTAAAGAAAATATGAAATATTTTGTATCTACATAACTATAATAATACTGTAGGTTTCAGATATAATAATTAAAAAAAAAACCTCATTTATATTTCTATGAAATAAAATCCCATTTCATATTCTTTCCCATCATATCTGTAGTGTTATGATGTACCATGCCATCTCAGTTGCTCATAAAAAAAGTATTTTATTTTAATTTACAATGATAGCAAAAACTTCATTTGAAAATGGTGATTAAACAAAAAATAATTAATGCTTCTGATTTTAATGTAATACTGTATGCCCTTGAAAACTTTCTAGACTTTTACTTCTACTGACACTTCATTATCGTTTGTTCTTTTAAACTTTTATTTACCACTGGTCTTCCTCTGATAAATCATTTGCAAGTATAGTACATTAACGATACTCAAGAGTTCAAATTCTGACCCCAGAAACATTGCTCCTTTTATCTTCTAAGGTTTCTGTCAAACAAAAATACATATATAAGGAAATAATTCCTTATTTTTGAGGTTGAGACTTTCAGAAGTTGAAGGAGGAGTACTACTTTGATGGACTAATTGTTAAAGAATAAATTTAAAACAGTTATCTGCATGTCCCTACTAATATAAAGATGGAAAAAATATTCAAAGGTCTGTCATCTTTGAGCTAAATCAATATTAACTTGGCTTTGTTTTAATAACATATTGTAAAAGCCCATAGATTGTTGTATAATACATAGCAGAAAAATGATCTAAAAAGTACTGGCACTATGCTTGTATTTAGAATACTTTGCATTAAAAACATCTGCAAAGAAACTATAGCTTTCCTACACCTTCAATAAAGAACATATTTCCTTTTCAATAAAGGAATTTCCTTATGGCTACCCAAATGTGTATCAGCTACAACTGTACCAATTTTTAATCCACCAAACTTCCTGAAGCCAGAGAGCTGTTATGGGGTTGCCCCACTCTGTTCCCTCAGAAACACAGTTTATTATGGGCACTGCTGATGGAAACCTCTCAATGCCTTCACTCATTCTGGAATGAATATTTTACATAACAGTAACAACGTCTGCCTGTGGCCTACTGTAATATAAAATGATTAACAGAGTGCTCTAATTTCTAGAATCAACTCTCACAAGAAAAAGTTCTTTCCTAGTGTCATTCATTATCCATTACAGGATTTGTAATCTGTGTACATATGAATAAAACTCATAGACAAGCAAAAGAACACACTGATTTAAGTCCAACAAATAATTTTTGAAATGGCTGTTCCTTACTTTATCTTGTTGGTAGTCTATGTGATTAGATAATTAGGATTTCTAAAATATTTTGCAGTAAGCACACACTGACTACCTGATTCAGTATTCAATGACAGTTAACTTGCAGACCAGGCTGGACAGAAAATGCTGAGTTTTGAGCGTGCACACACACACACACACGCACACACAAAAACATTAGAAATGTCATTTTTAGCTATTGGCTTCTATTTTTATGACTTTTTTTTAGAAGAATCAATGTCACAAAAATTGTAGCACACCATTAATGGCTGCCTATTTTGATACATTATTAACACATAGAGTGCCTGGAGTCATGATGCCCATTATCTTTTCATCTGGCAGAGAGCTCATCAATATAGATAGTTTGGGTTGTATGTAATTTCTTCATCAGCTTGGAAGGCTGCATCAGTATTTTACTTGGGACATTCTGAAAACATTTACTGTGCAGATCCTGTCCATCTGTGCACCACTCAAGCAATTTAGTTGACAGTTCCTGGAAGTGTTGACTTATACACAACTGATTGAACATCTACATCTACCCTGGGTACATCTTGGATTTTTGGCTGTCCAGAAGCCTGGACATCCTAGTCAATGTATAAAATCTTCACATTCTAATAAATTCACCTTTCAAAATCTTACTACTTACTAAGCAGAACACTTCAACCTTTTGTCTTATGATTTTTTTAATGATGTTAGAATCGGGATCTGGGACCACAAGCTGAGCTGTGATGTCAACTGCATTAGCCTTACACTCCTCTATCTCTGAGAAATTATCGATTTTTTCTGATGGCCAAAAAATGAAAGGAATTAGGTCAGACTGTGTGACGAGGTGAGGCAGCTGCCCAGACAGAGCTCCAGTGGGAATATACTGACACTGGTGCCAGGCTGCAGTGTGCCCTGCTCTTGTGCCAGTAGAGACCAGCAGCAGTGAGCGTCCCTGTGGGAGGTGTGTGCAGGCACGGGAGCGTCTCCCCTTACTGACAGAGCTCCAGGAGCAGGCAAGCAGGTTGAGGAACATAGGAGTAAGGAAAGAGTTCAACTACCTGCCCTGGGACAGGCCCAAAAGGGCAGATAGAATGCGTGACATGGAGGATTCCCCATCCTCTGTCCAAGAGAATGCGGTGACCAAATGACAGGGGACAGTGGTGACAAATTCCTGCTGAGTGCAGCAGGCAAATCTCTTCAACTCCTTCCCTGCAGAATTTTGAGGGTTTTAATCATGGATCAATTTACATGGTGTTAAGCCTGCTGGTGACAGACAGGGTGCACCTGTCTCAAAGGAGGAAAAGGATCTTTGCACAGGAGTTTTCAGGGCGCACTGAAAGAGCTTTAAATTAGATTTGAAGGGAAAAGAGATAAAGCCATGCTTGCTAGAGATCAGCCTGAGGGTAGCACACCAGTGTTGGAGGGGCAGAGGGCTGCAAAGGTCCTTTGGTATGTCATCTGAGTAGAGGCAGGAATGAAGATCTGTGTGTCAGAAACAGCACAAGTTATTGATACATTAGAAAGCACAGAAACACCTGAGAATGGTCACAGAGGAATTAGGGCTTCTACCCCCCAAAAGGTGGTGGGATCAATAGCCCAGCTGAAGTGCATCCACACCAATGCATGTGGCATGGGCAACAAACAGGAGGATCTGGAAGCCATTGGGCAGCAGGAAAACTGTGACATAGCTGCCATCATGGAAACATGGTGGGATGATTTGCACAACTGGGGTGCTGCAATGGATTGCTGAAAAGTCTTCAGAAGGGATAGGCAAGGGGAGAGTTGGCAAGGTAGCCCTGAACATTAGAAGTGTTATGAATGTCTAGAGCTTAATGACAGTGTTGATAGGGTTGGGTGTTTAGGGGTAAAGATTCAGGGGGAAGGGTGACCAGGCAAACATTCTGGTGGGAGTTTGTTACAAGCCATCCAAGGAGGATGAAGATGCAGATAAAGTATTCTGTAGGAAGCTGGGAGAAGTCTCATGCTTGCTAGCCCTGTTCTCATGGGGGATTTCAACAAGCAAGAACAGAAGTCTGCTGATATACAACACAGCAAAGAGGAGACAGCCTAGGAGGTTCCTGGAGGAAATGAGAGACATGTATGGTCAAGTAAAGTACTCTCAAGTTAACTTTTAACTCCTATGAGGCTCAGACTAAGTTTAGTTTAACAGCTTAGCTCATCAGTATTTTGCACATTCCATGGATGTATTTGGTGAAAATGAAATTACCATTCTATGTGAATAAGTAATATTTCTACTGTAAAGTAGGAATTGTTCAATTTCTGTTGCAGCTGTATTGGAAATTAAATATTCATGACTAGAGGAAATTAAAGCCTGCCATGGTTGTTGCAGTCTCTGCAACATAAAGATGAGCTGCAAAATTAAGCTGAAAGCTTAGCTCAAACATAGGCTGTCCTGCTACAGTCAGGTCCACATTCCTGAAAGAACACTGAGAGAAAAAAATCTTCATTAAAACTGCATTGAGGAAGTAAGCCTCAGCAAGATCATAAAGGAGTGATATGAAGGAGGTATTAACAATTTTCATGCTGTTAGTCACTTAGGAGGATTAACCACATTTTGCCTATACAGGTCTGTATTTTGCCTTTTGAACACGAATATACAGTATTGGAAAGGATTCTGGAGTTTGCTTTTTCCTTCTCTCCTGGGAAAAGAACTGTCTGTAAATTCTATCTAAAACTGTTGACAACTTTTGAATAAAAAAAATGCTGAGCATGAGGCTAAGATTGTGCAGTTCATGATGATATTGATGCACTCACCAAATGTGCATAAAAAATTGCTCAGCATAGAGGGCCAGATCAAGCCTCTTCCACAAAAACACCCTGGACACTATACAAAGGGATCATCTGTTCTTGATCATTGATGTTGATGTCTTCTTGTCTACCATATTGAAAGTATTCAACTATTAATTCTGGTCCCTTTACTGAAACTCACATTTCATTTGCTAGCTTGACTTTCTGAAAGTGCTGGCTACACTTTCTCTGTTTTTTTGTCTCTATGAATAATTAAATAATTTTTGCAACCCATGTAAAAGGAAACATAGAGAGTCTGAGAATATTCTGCACCTTAATGGCTGGTCCATTCCTTTATGAGAACCTTGCCTAAACCCACTGTTCATATGAGTTAAGGCAAGGTTTTAAGCTTTCACCTCTAAAGATACTATTTTAATAACTGAGATTTCTGTGTTATTCAGGACATTCAATAGTAGAACTTCTTCCAAGTAATTTACTGGAACACTTCCAGTTCCCATACAATACACAGATATTCACTGAACCAAAGGGAAAGCAAATGAAATTGATTATTCTATTCTCATCATCTCCATAGGGATAAGTAGTGAAATTATTTTAGTATGGTACAAAGAAAGCATTAGGAACTATTTCTGACACTGGCATATTTCAGTGGGCTCTGGAAACAGAAAAGGAAGCCATGGAAAGGCTTTAATGGAGAAGAACCATAGAAATTATGTGAAAGTGAAAGAAATTCCATATAATTGGAATTTCAGAGTTCAATGTTTCCAGTTCACTGAAAGAAGACTGGAAGAGGACCAGAATGTAGATGCACAAACACATTGGATAAGCCCAATTTAGTTGTAAAGCATAATCTTGTTTAAAGTGCATCATAATTACTGCTTCCCACTATCTGCTTCTAGACACTCTATGAATCCAAAGACATGCAGTCAAGGAACATCATCGTGTATTGTCACTGGATTTCCCTGCACCCTGCAGCAAAGTTAGTCACAATAGCTGAACAGTAGTTCTGGAACAAAGCAACTTCCCACCTGTAGTTAGGAAGATGCACCTTCCCTGTTCAGTCTTCTTCCTGTTGCTGTATGGCAATGGTGTGTTTCAGCAGTGAAGGACACAACCTCACCAGAAATCAAATGAGTACAAATACTGGCCTCTGCTCCTTTTGGCCCTGAGCAAAAACTCACTCACTGACCGCAATCAGAATTTGCATATGAAAATCTGGAAGGTACTCATGAGAGAAGAAGCAATCCTGATTTCATGTATTTCTTTGGAAGATGTGAAACAAATACTTCTGATTTTAAGGGCAACAAAAAGACTCAAGAAACATATGCTGAGTTCTGGTTGTTGCCTTGTCTAACCCTGAAGTAAGATGATGCATATCTTGGACAAAGGTTAGAGGGCAGGATGGTAAGGATACCAAGCTATTATATGCTAGCACGTAATCATGAGGAAGACAATCCTGGGCTGTATGAAATCTGGCAGAGTCTGCTTTATAAGTAACTTTGAATGTAATTTCTTAGATTAACAAATCAATTAGATTGATTTTGTAGTCAATTACATTAGCAATAAATCTTCACTTAAAGAGAAGTTAGTCATAATTATAAAATTTTACACAGTACAAATGAATATGGCAAATAATACACTGCTTGAAAATTTGGCCTAGAGGAAGAATTAAGTAATTTATTAATTGTTTTAAATATCACACATTATGTATAATAACTAGAAGGCTTTAGAAAGATACGTAATACATTTATAGGAATTAGTATAATGTATTCATCTTATAATTAATATTAATAAATATATCATAAATTTGTTATTCAAATATATATTAAACAGCAAAATTTTAGCAGTCAATTGCATTAGTTTTTTCAAGTACTGCTAAGTAATCACAACTACACACTAATAGGTGCTGTTGTTTGAGACAGTACTAAATTTTTTCTAATAGTTTGAGTAGCCATGGTTTTGATCACTCACTCACTTATAAGATTCCATTTTTATAAAAACATATAAGCTGTAGTGCTTAATTACAGTGACAATTTAGATACAACATATAATCTAATATTACAGCTCTATCTGTAAAAAAGAGAACAGCTGCCTTTATAGTATACACTATACCAGTAACTCTCTATTTCTCCCTAACCATATCATGAATATGTCTGAAATCCCTTGGCATAATTAAATTAAATTGCAAAATATGCTTTGAGAATTCCCAGCTGTCTGACTTGTTACACTGTGCATCAGCAATCATAGTGCTGCAAAAAGTAATGGTTGCAATTTCAAAAACTGTAATATCCATTAATATCACAGTGTTTGAAAATTCCCAAGCTATAAATTGTTCTTGGCTTAATGGTGCTTATATAACTTACACATAACCATCTCTTGCAGTACACAGATATAAAATAAATATAAAATAAAATAAAAATACCATCAGTTTCTCTCAAATACCAAAAGCACCAAAAAGAATGAAAGATAAGTACATACTGTTCATATGGAAAACAAACTTATGGAAGAACCACCTTCTGTTCTGCAATTGTCATTTTTTAAGTTTATGACTGGAAACACAATCACATTTTGTTGTTTCTAGACATTCACTAATTAGATATGCTGGAATTATTGGTTTTCTTTTCAGAACAGAAGCTCATAAGATTGTTTTACCTTACAATTAGCACTGTTTCTGGACTCCTTACCAATATCAACAGTAACACTTGAGCTCTGATTAAACTAGTTTAGGACACTTAGAAAAACACCTTAGTGGTCCTGTAGGATATAAGCCCTGAAACAACTTGCTACCCACTTGAAAAAAATTAAAGAAATTAGGAAAATATTCTTTTTTTGGAGAGTGATGAAGCACTGCAAGGGTTGAAGGCCAGGTTAGATAGGATCCTAAGCAACCCCATCTGCTGAGTGGCATCCCTGCCCATGGCAGGGAGGACTGGAACTACAGGGTCTTTAAGGTCCCTTCCAACCCAAACCATTCTATGATCCTGTGATTCTTTTCCACCTCTCTGAATGGATAGAAACAGGGAAGTAGATCTTCAAAAGGCCCTAGTTCTGCCACTGACAAAAATTTCTTGATATCCAGAGTTTGTGGTCAACTCATCCTTACATAAATGATGTCTAAGGAAAAAGGTTTCTCCATCTCTGATGGAATTCTCACTCCTTAGACTCTGGGAAACATCAAGACTGTGAACTGGGAAAGTGCAGAGCATCTGAGACTGGTGTTTGCAGACAGAGCTAATGGAACATGTCTCGGGGTTGTGAAACAGGTCATCTAAGATCTCATGGCTCAAAGCACTCCAAGAGGTAAGTGGCCCAAACATCTGCTAAAGGGAGGACCTAATACTCTTCTTCAGGTAGGTTTGGCCAGTCAGGCCTGGCTGACTTAGTAACTTATCCAGCATCCAACTCTGAATTACTGAACACTGACTGTGAATCACTATCATAAACTCTCTCTCTATATATATATATAATCATTAAAATGGCCAGTATACTGACACTATATTTTAGCTATGCTGTATCTGTTGTATTGGCCTTAACTCATAGAGGTTTCTAAAGGAGAAGAGAGTTTGAAGGAATGCATCATTTCTCCAGTCAGGGAACTTGGAATGAGGTGTTGAAGGAGAAAGGTTGGTATTTTTTTGTGACTGTGAAAACAAGACTAGGCAAATTTCCAATAAAACAGCATTTAAAACGGTTCTTTGTGAATGCCTGCTCATGGTCCACCAAAATGAAGCAGTTGGGACTCTCCACCAACAAGATAACCAAGTCCAGTGGTGGAATCCTCCAGCAGGAAGCTAGGGAGCTGCAACTTTGGACCCACATCCTTCAGAGATGCTGATGGCCACAGTCTGAACAGCTGGACTGCTGTCTTCCAGCACATACAGAAATTTTCTGAAAGTGCTTTTCCTTTAGAAATGAAAATAAACATGAGATATGCAAATTAACTGTCCCTTTGGAGGCATGCAAATTCATGCATGAATTTCAGTTTGTAAATAAAACTTAGCTTTCTAAAGTAATTCTCTTATCATAAGACATATTCTACAAGACTCTTCCCCTACAAGAGGTACAACAGGAAAGACAGGGAAGGTGCCTTTACCAGGGATTAGAGATAGGTTTACCAACTTTAAACTGAAAGAGAGTAGGTTTAGAATAGATATTAAGAAAAAATTATTTGCAGTGAGAGTGGTGAGACACTGGAACAGGTTCATCACCAGAAAAGTGGAGATGAAAACAGAGAGAGTGACGCTGGGACAAAGATACGGCTTCTTATCCACACTTCAGATAGACGAATGCAGGATTGTAGGATATAGCACAGGAGAAATTCTACGTGATTTTTATGTAAACAGGTTGAAAGCCTGTATCTCTGAACCTAAACAGGGAAGGAAGAATTTTGAAGGTTATCTTGAGGACCTGATACATGAGAGTTGTACAATGAAGACAAAGACTCACTTGTGTGACATGATGACCACCAAGATATCTGTGAGTAAACTACTGAAACTGCTTTCTATTCTAAAACAATCTAGACTAGAAGACTGAAGTCCTTAGCTCTTGTAGGTTTAATTACTGGGGCTAGGTTCACATCAATTGTATCAGTGACATCTACAAAAGCAGGAGGGAAAAGCCCAGGGGAAAGATAAGCTTTTAAAATTCCAGCAGTCATTAACTCTTCCCACTGAATGCACAATAGATTTTCTACAAGTTTCTGAACACAGTCAAGTACATGGCATCAATTCTCAGCGGAGAAACTCTGAAGTAGGCACATTTCCATAAGGCAACCAGCAATTTCACATATTTTCTAGATTTTTAACCTAAGCTATAGGAAGGAAAGGACAGGCTAAAGTAGAGAATTTTGAAATCCCAGAGGTTATAGGATCATAGAATTTTAAAGCTGCTAAAAATGTCTAAGATCATCAAAGCCAACCATTGACCTAGCACAATGCCATTCAGCACTAAACCATATTCTCTAGTGCCACATCCACATGCCTTTTGAACACTTCCAGACATGGTGATTTCACCACTTCCCTGGGCTGCCTGGTTCAATTCCTGACCACCCTTTCAATGAGGCCATTTTTGCTAACCTCCAATCAAAACCTCCCTGGGCACAACTTGAGGTTATTTCCTCTTGTCCTATTGCCTGTTCTTCACTTGGGAGTAGAGGCCAAACCTACCTCACTTCAACCTCCTTTCAGGTAGTTGTAGAGAGCTATGATGCACCCATGAATGCATTTCTACAAGATGTATTTGAAGGTCCCTCTTCTGATACTGGGTAGTGGAGGATATGAAGAGCTTTTCCAAAAGTTTGACAGATATCTGAAAAGCATCCCTTATTAATCAAATTTCTATTTGGTGCAAGCATGCAGAAGGCAATGAGATGATATGCAGTACTCTGTAAATGGTGGGTGAGGAGGAAGTGACCGTCTTTATAAAGTCTCAGGAGGATTTTAAGTCAGCTTGTACATTCAAATACCACCAAAGTGTCCTTTTTGGAAGGTGACATGGAATGATTTGAGCTTACAATGATTCTTGTGGTCACTAAAGACAGGGGCTGTGTGGAGGAACAGTGCTGCACGTGCAGGAAAAGGTTGAAAGTGTTAGTTTCCCATATTCTATTTGTGTTATTCTAATGTGACTCAGGGAGCTCACATCAGCTGTTACACCCATTCCTTCAAGTAAAATTTATCATATTGCTCTCCTCCTATGAAAGAGCAGCCCTGATACAGATGCAGACTTTAGTCATTCAAGGAGGAACATAATGTTCTGGGAGTAACCACAAGCTCTAGTAGACTATAAATTGCAGATTGCTCAGATAAAGCAATGAGGTATATAAAGTGTTCCATTAAGACGTAGACTCTCTGTCTGTCTGTTCTTGCTCATGGAGCAGAGGCTTTCCTTAGCATGAAAGAAGAGAAGGCATACTGAAGTTTACTCTCATTTTCTTCAGCAACAGTTTCCTGGCTGCCAGTTTTATGGAATCTGGTTTTTTCCAAATCCTTGTAGTGCCTGGAATAATATGCTTCTAGTGTTAGGAGAGTAGTTAAGTACTCATAAAGCTAGGTAGCATTTCATGTTGATGGCAAGGTTCATGACTAAGGAATTATTTTATCTGTTCTTTGGCCATAAAAGATGAGAAAAATGAGCCTTAGCTTAGGAAACAGCCCCTATCCACTAATATGGCTTGTGTGGATATATACCTGTTGGGAATATGCTCATTGCGGAACTGGTGAAGTTTAATGCTGCCCAGGAGGGAAGACACTGCCAGAAAAATATGCAAAAATGGGACACCTAAACACAAATAGAGTAGGGGATAATCAAACAGTATGTGGCCAAGAATGAAAATATTCATTCTCCATGAGCTTCACTTAAATGCAAACAAAAAGAGGAGAAAAAAAAGAAATTCAGAAATAAAAGTAAATAAAAGGAAAGTCGAAATAATTTAAAACAAGAAGCAAAGAACCCCATGGCAAAAGAGTCATGCAGGCAAAATGCACAGTAAGGGTGCTCTGAATCAGACAATTACTTCAAAGGATCTGAGGTCAAAGTGTTCCTTCACTATTCCACTGTAGGCACAAAAGCAGGCAGGGGCTATTCTCTGCACACTGCTGAAGCAATAAGAATCTTCAGAGTGAACACAAAACATCCAATTTAAATCTACACATGAGAAAGAAAATTTAAAAACACAAGTGCAATAGGTGGAAAAGCTCTCTCCCCAATACAGCAAATTAAGAAAGTAAGTTGGTATGACTGCTAGTCACTGGGATGAAGTGCTGAAGACTTCAGTGAGAATGGACCAACACTCAAAACCAAGAAGTATTAAAAGTAAATTTCAAAATTAATTTAATGAAACTTTCTTTGACAAATTTCAGTGGTGGATAAAACTACAGGGACACTTCAGAGTTAACACAGACTGGTAGAGATTCAGGATGTATTGACAGTTTGTGCTGCTCCAAAGCAGGCTACTTGCACTGCCAAATCGGCATAAGGTAAGGGATCACAGACACACGGTATGAAAGCAGTACACCATCATCTATTAACAATTTTTCATATTCAGAAATAGAAGAAGCCTGCTGAAACAACTTCTTGGTTTCAGTAGTTTTCCACTAATCTCTGATAAGAAATAAAGACTTGAAAAATCGGGATTCTTGACATATGACAAAAAGACAAAAATGTGTATTGTGAAAACTCAGAAGTCTTTCATCATTAAACAAATTTCTAGCAGGACAAGCCATTGGGAAAACACCTAAGCACAGAAAATGACAAAAAAAACCAGTAACTCAAAGGTCCCTGAATAAGTCCGACGCCTTATCTTAAGCCTTGCATTGTTATTTGTAGCATTTCAAATGGCAGCACCTATGTAGATATAGCAATCCTGATTCCCATTCACACCCTTTTCTACTTTTGAATGTTTTTTTATAATGAAGTCTGTTGCAAATATGTAATTTTAGCTTATATTTCCAGCAATAACTGTAATTCAATGTATTTCCTCTGAAAAATAATCTGACACTGTATCTCACGCAAGTCATTCTGCCCCATGAAAATCTTGGGCTGAAGGAATCTAGTTTTTTTTCCTTCAAGTAGCTAACCCACTATTTAATATACTGAGATAGTGCCACTCTTTAAATCTATATTATATGTCTTACCACTAGATTATATGTCTTACCTCAGGATGACACTTGTAATTAAAAAATTATTTCAAAGTACCATTTGCAGTTTACATTGCACTGTTTCTTCACACTATTCTAGCAGTCAAACTGCCTTGAGCATAATCTACACTTCTCACAAAATAAAAACAGAAAGCAATTGCTTTTTTAAGAAGCTACAGAAAATAAAAGAGTAACATATGAGGGCCACACACCCACATACCTTTAATACTATTCTTTTTTCAAAGTATGCTCTTCTTTTTTTAAAATTTTGTATTCTACTTGATTACCTTAGGATATATTTAGAAGTCTGACAGAACTGCTGAACTGTTTGGCTTTCTGTGTAATCCCCCATACTCCTTCCTGATGGCTTCAGGTGTCATTTGATGTCTGCTCTGACCTCTTAAGATGAATTTAATTTCTTCTCATAACTTAAAGATGTGCTTCAGAATTTGTAGTCAATATCTAGTCTTTTGCTATTTGTTTTTCTCTGTCTCTAGCCAATTCTCATGGTGATGATTGAATCAGTTCCTTTGTTCACCTACTATTCTTCATTATTTCATGACTTTCAGATCATTGGTACTTATGATATTCTTCCAGCCCCTGTTCTCTCTCACCTGTCATAATTATCAATTATATCCATTTTTCTAAAGTTTCTAAAGTTTTATTCCTCCTTTCAACTGAAATGCCCACTTTGCACTCCTTCAGCTCTGTATGCTAACAGCCAAATATTCAGTTCCTAGTGTGCTAGCAGTGCACCAGTGTCCTGCTCACTTGCTCTATGAAAAATGTGCTCTCTCATCAGAATGGCCAACCAAATGTTTTTTCTCAAGCTAAACTGACTTTTGTTTTCACACCTTTTTGTCTCCGTTATTTGCCAGTTCGCTACTCCTTTAATTTCAGTCTCTCTATGCAATAATTACAAGAAAACAAAGGAAACACAACATGAAATTCATTGTCCCATAAGAATTTTCTCTTTGATGCCTTTCATTTATTTTCATTTCTATTTTTTAAGTTGATGGTGAGATTTTTACTGCCCTCTCTTTTATACTCTCTGTACTCTGCACCACTGACACCTGCTTGCCCAATTCTCTTTTTCAGTCTCTCATTTGCCTTCAGATCTTTAACAGAAAGTAGACAGAAAATGTATTTTGCCTTTCCCACCACAGAAAAACCCTCAACTGCCCTCTCCAACAACTCTGCTCTCCTTTTTTTCTAAACTCATTAAGCATGCTACTTAGAACTGATTATAATCAGCATCTACCCAGTGCAGTCACTGAGACAACTGTGAGTATATCAGATTAAAAGGTGGATGTAGTTTAGTAAATTCTCCCTAGAAGTGGCCAAAAGTAGATGCTTACAAAAAAACAAATGAGAATGAGAAGTACAGCTACTATATCTATGCTGTGACTAACAACCAGTGGTCTGTTTCAGATTTCTCTCTCCTGCCGAAACTAAAGCAATAGTCTGCTTCTACCACTTTTTGTACAGATTTTACCATTCAATTAGGTTCATTAAAATCTCTAGGACTTTCATGTCCCAGCCTTCCCCAAGCAGTGCAGTTTTGTCGCTCCAATACATGAATTTGTTGTTGGAATGATCATAAATTTATCAGGAATTATCTTAAATTTAAATGTATATTTGGAACTTCCCGTTCTCAATATTTCTAAAATTGCATGTGCTTTCTATGTAGCATATATAACTATTTACACATAAAAAATTAATTTCTCATCATCACTTCTGTCTTATGTCTCAATTACTATAACACATCTTTTGAGCTCATGACAAAAGTACAAATACAGCACTCAGCAAGTACAAAACTCCTTCCTGTACAATTCCTTTTATTCCACTACTTTGACCATGTTACTGGCCTTCTTTCTCCACTTTCTCCACTAGACTCTTCTCCATCACATGAAATTAAAAAGACTTATTTGATTTTTTTAAGTCCTTCCAAGCATTTATTGATGTATTAATTACCCTCTAATGACTGCTCAGGCACTGAATCTCATTTCCATTCCGTTCATGATACCTATCTCAGCCAAGTGTTTTGTTTTCCAACAGCTCTTGCATAGTGCCTTCATATTCAAAGGGTGCCTGCAAAGCTTCAGCATTTTCTTTTCAAGAGGCCTCTTAAAACACATCTCATTTGAGATGCCAAAAACTGAATTATAGTTAGAAATGGTTAGTGGACCAGGGCTAGTGTACCATTGATTTGTCCCTTATCTCTTGTTCAAACTTCTTTGTAAATTGTCCAGTACTGGAAAAATCCTTTTTGTTCTTTTTTGTCTACTGACATATGGAATAGCACAATAGTATCCTTCTGGATCTTCAGTACAGGAAGAGACATTAATATATTTTTCTTAGTATATTGTGCAGTTTAGAACATATAATTGGAGATTTCAGCCTTTTCCCTTTCCCCTTCTTAGTTATGGCTAGAAGAACTTACTGCTGTCATCCAGCTGAGCATAGTCATTAGTAAAAACTTTTACTAAACCCTTACTACACCATTTTCTCTGGGCACTGGCCTCCACACTGAAGTATCTGAAAAACTTGACTTTTGCACTATTTAATGTAACATGCATTCACATACCTGCAGTCTGCTACAGAGATTTGCTCGTGCTTATCTGGCTGATGCCAGTGAGCTTTCTCAAATGAGTGACGATTACACACATTAACAAAATTTGGAAAAGTGAAACCTTACCTTTTGAAAAGTACCACCTTCATTTTTTTTTTCTATTTGAAGAAATCAGGCCTAACAAGTAAGCATTTACTTTTTAAAATAAGTTTTGTGATTTTTCTGATATCAGAAAAGGTGTTGAATTGCCACACAACTAGGTTTTAAATTAGCACATCCATCTACTGTAACACTTTTGGAATAGGTCCATTTCACTGAAGTACCAGAATATAATGTTTTAATGAACAGGATTTATTAAACATCTAATGTAACACTATTTTATTACAGACTACACTAACAGTCTAGAAAAGCCTACTCTCTAAATATCTTTACTGCTCACTTTACAGAATAGACAGGTTTTAGCACCAAAGTATATATTCTCAACCTTTGCATGATTCTATTCCACTTTTAAACATTATTTCTAGATCTTACAAGAGCAGTGACATTCTTCAATACACATTCATACTTAAGTGCAAGTCTAGTGAACTAATCTCCCAGCAGCTTAAAAATTAGATGGCACCAATGGAAATAAAACAGTGTGTTTATGTATTCTTAAGGAAGGAAATCTGTACAAATTATAACTTTAATGAACTAATAAAAAATCATTCTTTTTGTGCTTTCTTTCTTTTTGTTAATCTCAAATATAATCCTAAATTAATTTAATTTCCAAGTCATAGATTTGAGGTTTCTCTCTCCTTTTTAAGTCTTTTCAAAATGCCTTCCAGAAGTCTCTGCCTAAAGCAGTATTTGTTCCAGCTCCCCTCACTATAGTTTGAGTAAGGGAATTTTCTAGTTATTAACATAACCCTGCCTATTATTGGATCAAATTCCACCCTGCCAGTGGAGCAAGTCCAGCAATATGAACATGTGTTTTCATTAATGGACTAGTGCAAGGTTAAATACGTCTTTCTGATATGACCCTTAAATTCCAAATCTTCCAATCTGTTTTACATCATATGCCATCAACTTGTTTGCATGCTCATCTTCCACTGTTAGCCCATGGGTTAATTTCGGGGCTTTTTATGTTTTAAGGTTTATTCCTATAATAAAATCTATGTGTTTCCAGGATTAGATTCTTAAAAGTGAATTATGTAGTAGCTGCTGAATCTGGAGCTAGAACACTGACACTGGAAGAATTTCTATCAAAATAGAAATATTGTGTTTGTTGCATGTACTGCCCCAGAATAGACACCCCTTGGAGATGACTTTGCCTTCCATGAAGCAACAGAAACCACAGAACACATTACATATTAAATGGAATATTCACATCTATTCCAATGTTCTGAACAAAACCAGAAAAATCTTTCTTAAGTCTCTACACATTGTTATATTCCTTAAATATATAAGGTGAAAGCAAACTTGAAGAGATGTTGTAAATCTGCATAGACCTGAGAGTAAATAGACCAGGTTTGCATAGACCTGGTGTAAATCTGCATTCACATGAGGAAAAGCTATTTTTGTTAATAGAACCAGTTTTCTTTCCTTTGACACTGCCTACAAAGTTCTAACAAGTAAAAGACTGGTAGAGACAATTCTGGGAGGATGGACTGAGGTGGATTACTGGTTGCTGAGAGAGTAAAACTACTCTTGTTCAAATATTGTATTGAATGTAATACAAGAAGTCCTGCTTTTTTTAAGAACTTTTAAGTACATTCACAACTTCAGGTGGTGATGTTTTAAATTCCTTCTGTACTGAAATGGTCTCATCCTTAGCTTTTTGCCAAAACTAATCAGAAAGTTACTTTAAATGAGCTTTTGTGTAGTGCAGAAAACAGTTCAGAACCCACCCAAAAGTTTAAGCCAAGACAGTTGCTGAAAATGGCCAATACTATTACAGTCAAGAATATGGGGGAGTGAATAAGTGCATTTTAAATCTGATTCCCCTTATAAAATTACACAGATGACTACAGTTTGAGACTCCCTTTTAGATTCTGTTACTATAAGAGGAGTATTCTGTGTAGGAGACTGAGAAAGGTACTACTGTGCCCCCTCAAAAAGATGGGTCATCTTTTGGGTGTCAGGAATTTGACCTCAGGATTGTATGGCTAACTTATTATTTGAGTTGCAACTCCATAATATCTTTCTATATGCTCGTTTGTCAAGAAAGAAAGGACAGACACAGACTTATATGACTTACCTATGAAATGAAAGACAGGGTTAAGAATAAATGAAAGATAGGGTTAAGAATAAATCAAGTATTAAGCTCTTGAGCAAGAACCATGAATCTGGTTTTTTCCTTCCTCCCTCCTCCCCCCCCAAAGGGAATAAAAAGAAAAAAAGGTGACAACTAATGCAATGAATGGCATTTAACTTATGTCTCTTGTTTTCTAGTTCTTTCTACTTCCCTTGTAAGCTTGGCCAAACTTTGTTGCCTAGTGTGTCATCTACTGACTGTTCTTTGCTTCTCTTTTCCACAGAAACTGGATAGTTGTTCTTCAAACTTGGGCTTGATTCTGCTGTCCAGAGATACGTATCTGATCACTTTTCAGATGTCCTTTAATATCCGCTTGGCCTTCATCTGCAGTTCCAGAGTCTCTCCTAAATTTTGTCATATCTGCTATTCTGTGTACACATGTTGGCTAGCTTAGGACATTTCAAATAGTACTAGATGACTCTTTGCAGGCAACTGTGTCATGTCTTTGCTGTCTAACAATGATTTTCAGACTTGCAAACTATTGCTATTGTAACATTTGGTAGGAAAAGGATGAAATTGCTGTGGATATGTAAGAAATAAATTTTTTTTAAAAGGCTAAAAAAAGCCAAGAGGATTAAACCCCATGCCAAATCATATCTTTGTAGAAACAGAATCTACCACCTTCATTTTCTGGAGTGTTTTACAAGTCCTTTATTTTTTTACACCATAAAGAGTCTATCCAGAAAAGTTTACCAAAACCTTTTCTTTGAGGATTTATAAAGAAAAAAAAATTAAGTCCATTGGCTCTGAAAGTACTTGCCCACAATCTGAACAGCTGTAAGCAAATACTCCAGATATTCTGTATCCAAGGAATGCTTATCACGTTCACACAACTGCCATTATCATCCAACCATGTCTTTTCTATAAAACTCCAATCAAACACAGGCACAGAAAAATGACCTGAGTGCTCTGGCCTTTGAGAGCTCCATCATCTCTGAGCTCTTAGGATCAAAACTAAAAAAAGATACAATTATCTTACTAAATGTGTTCCTCAGATGTTACAAAATACAATTTCCAAGATGGAATTTAAAGCCTCTAAAGAATTCTGATATGCAAAGTAGTATTAAGGCTTCTCTAAGAGATCTGCTGGAGCTTTGAGTTTCTCCCCCCGCCTCTCCCTGAACATGCTACCACTACAATGCTCTGACTTCCAGCTCATGTTCTGATGCTGCTGAAACAGAGCTCTGGAAAATGTTACTGCACATTTCAGCTTCTGAAACAGTTACTGGTGGACAGAACTTTAAGAGTGTTCTACTGCTCTGAATTGTTCCAAAACCGAAAAGTCACCTCCTTTTACATTTTTACAGTAGATGAATACACAGAAAACAGAAGCTTTCTTCGCCTTTCCCCTCTGGACCCCAAGCTTGAAGAAAGAAAAAAAATCAACTTTTGAGTGAGTCTTTAACAAACAATAAAGACATCTTTAAAGTTTAGAGAGTGAATCTGGGAGATCCAAGTTTTCTGTCATGTCTCAGCATGATTTAACTACTTCCAGAATTCACCAACCTCTACAGACCATTTCTACAGCAAATCAAAAACTATAAGAACATAACTGAACAAAATCACTACACATTTTAATATGTGACTGATCTTAAAAACCAACTTCAAGTGGGTGCAAGTGCTAGCTGGTGAGACATAGAGGATCTTCTGCTGTATTTTCCAAAAACCTTGGAAGTAAAAGTAAGAACAATTTTGTTTTTTAAAAAATGATTGAAAAGACATACTGTTTTTAAAAAGAACAAATTACCTGACAAGGCCTTTTCATTTTAATGGCTATAACATGGTATCTGTAACAGCAGAGTTCACAGGTCCATGACCCTCTTTCACTTATCCACTTTAAGAGGCAAAGCTGATGCGTGTATCGTACTGAGCCATCGCAGCGGCACGGGTTTAACAATTCCCCCTGGAAAGGCAACACAGAAACATCAACTTTAAAGAAACCTTTCACGTACACTCAACAGCAAAATATGTAGGGGTCTGTAACAATGATCTGGTCTCAATCTCACTGTGTGGAAAAGCATGTATTTTTGGCTATGAAATACTCAAAAATGTAGCTGTCTTAAAAATATCTAGCTCATTCCACTGAAAAAAGCCAGAAAGCTGTCTACACACATTCACGTACCTGTGTGAAACAACTGAAATATTACCATGCATTAAACAACAGTACTATTAGCCCTTTTAAATATGCCAAAAGGTACCGAAAGTGGCTGGTTACATTTCTCCAACAGGTATTTGAAGTCATCACTCAGAAAGAAATGTGTGACGTCACGATTCCAAGAGAACCTTGCTCTTGGAGCACAGCTCTGTGCTGTCCAGCTAGCCAGCTGTCAGCCAGCACCTTAAATAATGTAACTAAGCACTTCCCCAGTAGTTTCTCTATTACAGAAATCGGCTACTCTCTTCATTCCAACTCCAAGACAAGTTATAAAATGCTAGCTAAAGATCCACCGCTGATATTATGCCCAGGAACGTCACGACAGAGATGATACTTGGAGGTCTGCTAGCATTACCTGTAAGCTAACACTCTCATTTTAAAGTCTAAGAGGAACCTGAGAAATTCGTGCTGTGTAGAGCCCCTCAGAGGTGAACCAGGGAGCGCGAGCGGCAGAGGACACCCAGAGTGCGAGCCAGACACGGCAAAATCCCTGAATTCTCCCCAGGCTCTGCGCCGGCTCCGGTTCGCCCCAGGCGTTTGGCACAGCCCGCTCGCCCAGCGGCAGCCGGGGCTGGCACAGCCGCCGGCTCCGGCGAGCCCTGCCGGGATCAGCACCAGGGACAGCGCTCGGCCCCGGAGGCGCGGAGGTGCGCGGGGTGCCGGCCGCCCGCCCGCCTCTGCTCACCTGCTCGGGGCCCTGGAAGCAGATCTTGCAGATGGGGCCGGCCCCGCCGGCGTGGCCGCCGCTGCCGCTCTCGCTGCTGCTGCACACCGAGCGCGTCTCGGGCTTGTCGCCGCCGGCGGCCCCGCTCTCTGAGCCGCCACTCCGGCCCTCGCCCTCCTCCGGGGTGTCCCCGCTCGCCTCCCCCG
>VZTB01017686.1:668-116397 GCA_013397245.1 Thryothorus ludovicianus | reverse complement strand
GAGCCGAGGGACGGAGAGAGGGAGAGATGGAGGGAGGGAGAGAGGGATCGAGGGATAGAAGGATAGAGGGATAGAGGGATAAAGGGATAGAGGGAGGCGCGGGGCTGGCACCGGGCACCGCCACCGCCGCCCCCGCAGCGCTCCGGGAAAGCCGCCGCCCGCCCCGGCGCCTGCCCAGCCGGGCGAAACCCTTTAGTGCCCCTTTCCGGCACTAAAATCCCTTCCCGCTCTCCCGCTCACCCCGCGCCGTTCCCGCCCTAGGCACCGGCTTCCCCCGCACCCCGGCGGCCGCAGCCCCTGCCCTGCCCCGCCGGCGCTGCCTTCCCTTCCCTTCGTGGCCATCTCCCGGCCCTGCTCCCGGCGCCAAGGGCTCGGGGGGCTCCTTAACCACGGGCCCCCAGAGCCGCAGGATGCGGCCCTTCAGGGGACACCTACAGATCTTTCTATTTTATCGGGGTTTTGGCTGCAAGAAATTGCAGAACGAATATTCAACAGTTGTTCTTTGGGTGTGAAACAGTAGTTCTCCTAGTCTTCTGTAGCTGGCTTTCTTTTTTTTTCTTTTCTTTAATTCATTACATCACCTCATTTTCAAAATTAAATCTGCTAAAAGCATCACGATCAAATACCTTCTAAAAAAAATCCTCAGTAGTTAGAAATTCTTTAAAGTTTGGCTGGGGCTGCAGAAGGAAAGTAGGTGTGAATTTTCAGCATCAAGTATGACACCAGTGCACATTTGATCTCGTGAAGATGACAGCAACTGTCTGTGCAGGGAGGGAGAGAGAAACAAAACCTAAAATAAAAAAAAGAAACAACACCAAAAACAATTGCAAAGCCATATGCTTTTCTATAGCCACATTTAGATCCAAAGTGTGATGAAATCACACGCCTTCCTCATTGGCCGTTTCTCTGCAGTCTCAAGATGAGGGAGTACCTGATGAGCTCAGCCAGAGCCTTCACTGCCTGTGTTGTGATAGTAGTGCCTTTCTCAGTGCAGATATTTTATCAGGAGACCAAAGCAGCACTCCTCAGCCCACGATCTCACAGCATTGTGTGGCTCTCAAGCTCTTCAGAGAAGCTTGCAGAGTATATTTCTAACACCTGGTCCGACCTTTTGGCTTGGCTGCAGACCAGCTCAACAATGTGCTGTTGCAGAAAAGCATCAGACCCGTATTGCAGGAGGGTGGCATTCAAACCAGTTGGGGAAAAGTGCTGTTTAAGCAATTTCAGTCCCCCTCATCTCCATCTATTGTGGAGGCCATGCAACAGATATATTAAAGACAAAGAACGCCAATGCTATTTACAGCATTGCTCTAAAAAAATGCGTATTCAGAGGTTGATTTCTCATAGTGGAATAAGAGGTATCATTATAACTTTTCTCATCAGCCACTAATTCCGATTCTCACAAAAAGCTATTTTTTTGGCAACTTTACATTAGCTAAGCCAGTGGTGGCCATTTAACTTGGCATTAGAACAAGATGCTCCAATCCTAAAATTATATTTGTTCACAAGGTGGTTGTTAAATAGGTAAATAGCATGGATTCATCCAGATTTGATAATGTAATGCAAAAACAAATGGCACATTGATGGAGACATTTCAATGAACAGCAGATGCTGTGGGGCTAGGAAATTCTCTACATATAATTTTTTTCATAGCAATCTAATACCTGAAGGGGTTGCCAGAGAGGCTAAACAAAAGTGAAGACAGAACTAATCAAATAGATTAATTCTAAAGAAGAAGAGGTAATCACAAAAAATGACATGGAAACAAAAGGAAGTGTCAGAACAAACAGATGAGTCAAAAATACTGGATAGAAGAGAACTAAAGCAAAACCAGAAGGAAAAGACAATGGAACTAAAGGAGTGAAGTGAGAAATGAATGCTAAAATGTTACTCAACCGTATCTGAGTAATACAGCATGCCCTTGCCATTTGCTGTATGTGGAGGTTTATGTCATTTTTCTTTCTCTTCTTTCGCTTGTCAGCAAAAGTTCAGTAAGTGACATGGCTTTTGGAAAGGCTATAAAAAGAAGATAAAAATGTTAACACAGAAATGGAATGACTTCTTAGTGACAGAAAAGAAAGATATGACTGTAGAGAATAATAGAGTGCTTTAAGAAGGTCAATCTTTTCTAGCTAATCTTGCCCAAAATAAATATATAACATAACTCTTAAAAGGAAACACATCTGATATGAATCAGAATTATTTTTTTTTCAAACATATATAATTATCTTGGAGAGCTGATTGTGAGTGAGTATTTCACAGGCATGAGTTTTTTAATACATCACCTGTTTGCTTGTCTGCTAACAGCTACTGGCATGCTGGCTAAAACAGAATTACAAAGGCTATTGATCCCTGTGCTTCAGAGAGCATTGGAGTTGTTTAGCATGCTGGGGGTGGGAGGAGATGCCAACAAAAGAGCAGAAGGGGTGGAGAACATTCTGTAACACAGCCTCCAACCGAAGCAGCATTCAGCCTTCTGCTGAGCGAGAGAGGAGGACTGGAGCCAAAATCAAAGATCGAAACAGAAAGAAGAAAAATTTAAAGCAAGAAAGGATAATTCACTTCATAACAGCAGTAGTGTAGGTGTTTGGGAGAAAGAAAAAAAAAGGGAAGCTGAAACCAGGAAGAATTAATTTGTGATTAAGACAGTGAACTGGAGCTTATGGGATTTATATTGAAGCACAGCTTTGCTATACATTTCTTGAAGAACCTTGAGCAAGTGACCTCAAGTGGGCTGAACAGAGGTATCTGGCTGCCTAAACAAAGGCAGCTCTTCGCAATCCTAGACACGTGTCCAGCAGCCTCCAGAGGACTATGGCTGTCCCATCTGCACCTCTTTTGGGAGCAGTGGGACATTCAAGCCAGTACTGGACTCCCTGAAGCAGGAACATCTCCCTTAGTTTGGCTTATTCTCTACATAAAACTGAAACAATAATGTTCGCTTTCTCTGTTCTTATTCCTACCTGTTCCATTATAATATGTGACATTTTACTGGCAGATTCAGGCCATATTTGTACAGTCTTGATCTTGGCAGAAGTATCTAGACATTATAACAAGATAAATAATAAGGAACAGTGATATGGATAAAAATAACACCGAAGTAATAAGACTGTGGGACAGCAAAATGAATTGCATTTCCAGCAGGCAATGGAACAGGCAGGAGAAGTACAAGCCCTGAGGAAACAGAACTTGTTGCTCCTCTATTTTCCTTTTGTTCTGCCCCAGGTACATTCTTTTCTCCACTACGCCAGCTCAGCTCTGTGCAATATTTTTCTCCAAATAAAATAGTGGAAACTCATACCAACTCTTTGATCTGAGGAGAATCAGCTGCAGGTAGAACATCCAGGAACAAAAAACAAAAAACAAAACAAAACAAAACAAATTACGAAGGTGTTTGAATAGAGGAGAAATGTTCAAGGAATAAACAGAATGGGGGTATTGTTTGGTTGTTTTTTTTTTAATTATATATCAAGATAAACATTTTATGCAAATCTTTATGAACAGAAGAGCTTACACAGGAATAAGGTGTGCAGGTAACAAAACTGCTCAGGGGGTTGTAGGAATGGAAGCACTGTGCTACTGCACATTGAAAAGCCAAACACTGCTCTTCTTTTTTTTTCTCAAAAAATTTCTGTAACACATTGACCTGTACCATAAATAGAGGAAAACATCAGCTCAATGATGAGCTTCTTCCTTTTTGCTGCTTCCTGTACCTCTGAGGAAAACAATATGATATAGTCCTACAATATTAATAAGGGAGAAAAGGGAGAAATTGCCAGTGTATTACATTCAAAACAAAATACAAACGAGATAGTAGAAAGTTAAATCTACTTAAATAATAATACAGGTACATCATTCTATTTTCTGAAAACCACATGTACACCTCTTTTACAATGAAACTTAGGTTGGTGAAGATCACCTGTTAAAAAAATAAAGCTGTAAGCAGAAGTTTAATTTTAAATATATTTTGCATGTTTAATGCAAAAGAAAATGTGCTCCTGAGTAATAAGGCCATTTGCCACATTTCCAGCTTTATTGCACTGAAAGATCCCTGCAGATGGTTAATAGCCATACTAGTGACAGTGGATTATTTGCTGGTTCACTGAGCAGGCCTGATTTTTGTTATGAACACACACACTCATCCTGCGGTGGAAGATTTTACAGTTATGTCAACCAATTCAAATCTCACACAGGCAGAAACCACTTGCCCAATGAAATTCTTGATTTTCACACTGCTCTCTTGCATTTTTGGAAATGCATACGTCGTTTTCTCTCCAACCCAGTATTGCTGAGCACTGAGACATCCCTACATAGGCAGAAGCACCCAGTCTCAGCACAAGACTGAGGCATTTCTCAAACTTCCATACGTGTCGGGGCTCTGAGTGTATTCATCATGGAGGAAACATGGAAATTTTTGGAAATATGAAAACATCCCCTTCCTTCTGTGGGTGGGGATGCTGGGGGAGCCACAGCTCCTTTTTGTGGGAGCTGCTCATGAGCTGAGCCTCTGCTGTTTGGCCCTGACCTGAGCCACAGCTCCCACCATGCCTGGCCAGTGCCAGCCTCACCCTGGGGCTGTGCCTGCCCCAGTGCCCAAGGGATGCCCTGAATGCACACACCTGGGGACCTCTCAGCACACCTGGAACAGGAGTCTGTGGTGCCCTTACAGATCTCTGTAGGGCTTTTTGTTTGCATTGTCCAGGAAATGGTGGTTGGTGTTCTTTTCCTTTCCTTCACTAATTATTTCAGCATGCTTTCAGATGCTTATATGGATGACGATATAAAAGTTCTGGATTTTGATTATAATATTTTTTTCTTCTTAAATTGTCATCATACTATCCATAATTGCTATGTATTTCTGCTGGAATTCCTGTCTTAATTGCTGGTATTCTGGTTTTTATCAAAGATGCTGATTTATTTTTAAAATGTTTGAAACTACCTATGATTAATTTTTCCCAACCACAATCTTCTTGTGACATATTGTCTCTCTTTTGATCTTTAACTGTTTGAAGTAATTTTCTTAACATTTTCTCTTGTACCAGTTGATGAGGATGGAAAAAAGTCTTAGCATGGATTCCAGAATGAGGTAATCTTTGTTTGCAAATAAATTTAGCTACTTGGTTTATTTTGGAAATAGATCAGCTGTCACGAATTCTAGAGGGCGGCATCAGTGAATACAGTTAATTGAAAGAGAAATGACAGAACGTCAATTAGCTTTTCCATTAGATGTTATATGAGCAAAAGCTACTGTACAAGGCCAAAGTGAATTTATTTTAGTATCAGCCGTACAGATCCATTTTTGTATATATTTTTAAAAAAAACAACTTAAAAAACCTCCCCAAAAACATTTTCTTTGTATTTCCTTCTCTATAAGCATCAGAATGACTGTAATATGCAGTAGAGGCATCTATAATTTGTAGTACAGGCAACATCAAACCTTGAGAAGCAGTGGTGAGACATCAAAAATAATGTAACAGCTTCCCAAATCCTTATAATTATCATTTTGTCAATTCAATATGCCTCCAGCCTATGTCTGACAACTTGAAAAACTGCAAACTGTCCAATGTTTGAAGCAAGGCAGTGAAATTCGTCTTCTTCTATGGAAACACTTTCTGAGGGATCCCACCATGAGCTGAACCCTGCTGTGGTTGGCTCCTCAGTACACACAGGGCAGGGTGAGAACTTCACAACAGAGACTTAGTGATGATGGGAACTGGAGCTTGTCATACTCATACCATGATGTCAACACTCAAGTCAAGATACCCATGAAGTGAGAATGGAAATTTGACAAACCAAGACACAAAGGGCAATTAAGTAGGTATTTTGCTGACATACTTTACTGATATTTACATGGTGAAAGGAAAAGGGCATCCACTCAGGTCTGGAATGTACATTCCTGGCTGAAGAAGCACTGCTTTGGTTATTTCTCACACCACAGGTAGGTCTATTTTGTCTTCAAGGGATTAGTCTCAATTAAAAATTGAAAATACAAGCTCATGTTACTTGAACGAAAGACCAAGTCCTCCACCCTTGATGCAGCAGCAGTTGCTGCACCCGTGTGGTCTCAGCCACAGAACGTGTCACAGCTCAGATGAATCAGCGTAATTTACAGAATTACCTAATCTGGCATTTTCTGAGAAACTGTTGCAAAAAAATGCAAGCTGACAGAGTGTCCTTTGGTTGGTCTGAGAGTTTTCCAGCTCTACCAGAAGTGACTTGTGGAAGTTGTCAGTTATCTGTTATTTAACTCCTAAAAATAGAACAGCTCCTGCACATATGACACTTTCCTTCCTAAAAGTTCCAAAACATCAGTAAGATTCAATAGAAGAGCTGGAGACAGACTTTATAATTTCAAGGTTGCAGCTTAAGTGTGCTTTTCTGTGAAATAATCTCCTGTCCTCTTTTTCTTTCTACCCCCTAGTCCTCACAAAAAAAGAATTAAAAAGAAAATATATTTTATCTCATGAGATTACCCATGTGTACCGGGAGCCAAAGTTCTCCTTCTTGTGATAAATTTGTAGGAAAATATATAAAAGTCACCACAGGCCACATTGGATTAGATTAGAAAGGTGTTACATCACTGAAGAGAATCTTCTAGTTCTTACAAAATCCACTGTATTTGCTAATTAAATAATCTTATTTCAGGAAGACTTGTTTTAGAAAGTTATATAAACCATAAGTGACATCTTTTGTGCTTCTTAAAGGGGAAAGAGTGAGTACTCCACTCTCACTGATCCCAGATTCCTGCCAGATGACTGAGATGTTGGCTAAATTGGTTATCTGGGGATTTTTTATTTCATTTTCTTTCTCTGAAAACCCCTGCAAAAATGTGAGGTAATGCAGGACCATGTTATCTGGTGTGGGAAAGGAAAAGAAAATGGTTGGTGGAAGCTCATAAGTGTTTAATCAAGGTCTGAAATCTATACTCAAGGAAATGGATTTTCTGTACCTTGCTAGAAGGTGATTCCTGGGGGTGGATGTTGAGCAGGAGTTTATGCAAACTGAGGGATCGTTTTTAGGATTTATGTCTCTGTGATACTTTGCAAGCAAGGTAGGACAGAGCAGGGACAGAAAAGGGAACCATGGAAATGCCTACAAAGCAGTAAAACGCAGAGCTGGCCTGTGGCAAGGATCAGTGCCTTTCATTGACATGACATCCCAACGCACCAAGTACACCAAGGGTTGAGCATAAATCCATGGGATACCTGCTTCCTTCACTGCAGGAAGGCACGCTAGGGATGAGTGTTCTCACTACCAGGTGTAGCCTCACACTTAGAGTTTGCAAAGCCACTGAGCTTACTGCAAACTTGAACCTGAATACTCAGTTGAATAAAATCTCCTGCAGAGATGAAGGCATGGGTTATTGACATGTGACCTTTTTGAAGAAGGGCTGCAGGGAAAGGATAAACTGTGGGATTGTCCTGCAACCAGTTTGAATAGTCCTCAACTGTTAAAACTGCAAAATATAATTTGCCTTAATTATACTGGACAGTGTGGAGGCCCTGGGGCAGGAGTGGCTTCAGCCTCTGGGTCAGACATTTCAGTAAAACTTTGAGTGTGCTCACCTGAAATCTGTGTCCTCTGGATGCCAGCTATGGTTGCATTCACACTGAGCTTGCAGATATGCCATAGGACCTGTAGGAAATCCATATATTTCTAGGATAGCATCTGGAGATCTGGAGATCAGACAGGATACCTGAGGGCATTCAAAATGACACCAAATGTATGTGCATGCAACTACATAAAAGCTTAATCAATCACCTCAGAAATAGGAGTGGGGCAAAGTCAGAAGGTTTAAGTGCATCTCAGCCTCTCACTTTTTCTCTAGACTTCTCAAGAGCTGAAGCATTACCACTCCCACTTCTGTTTTGTCACAGTTCCTCTTTTGCCTCTGTCATTTGGGGTGGTGATGGTGGAGAAACAGATCCATGGAAAATGCTAAATTGGATGGATACAGCTTCAAATTTTTCCTAGATCAAGCCTACTGCTAATCATGAATATAAAATTAGTGAGATTGACCCTTGTTTTCCTGGTAACAAATTCTTCTTTCTAGAACAATTGCTTAGAACAGCAAGCAATTACTTTCTTCTGTACATTTGATTACTAATTTCTTACCAGAACAATAAAAAACAAGTAACTTCTCTTCCAGCCCTCACATTATAATTTTCTTCCTGCTGCCAAAGCGTGCCTGGCTGCTGCTTTGTATATCTGATGTGCAGCTGTGGTAGGAAGCCACAAATAGCAGCATGGCATCTTGAAGAGCTGTGCTGCCAAGGGTAAAAGGACCCTGCAGGGCATCTCTTCTCAAAGAGACATCCTAACTATTCGGAAAATCACGTTGTGGTGTGGAAGATGCTGAATTAACCAGAAAAGTCTTCTTTTTCCAGCCTTCTCCATTGCAGGAAAGAAAATGGCTTTTGGCCAGTATACACTAAAGAAATGGGTCCCCTTTCTCATTGCTTTGAAAGGCTGCCACGGGCTGCTCTGGCTGTGTGTATATTTATGAAGCCATGGTGCAGGAGGGAAGTATTATACTGTAGATGGCTGTTTGGGTTTTGTTCACCTGCTGTAGTAGATGAGGGATACTTACAAAGCAATCAGTCTGTAGGAGGCCTCAGGATTAACTAAAAGGCTTTTTTAATCTTTTGCAGTAAGCATGTGCCTTTTACACTCAAGAGAGGAAGGGGAGCATCCTGAAATTGCACATAGTATAAACTAATTGCTACTTTTTATTGAATTAAAATGCATGAATATGCATAGATGGCTTTGTCTGTCCTCAGGTAAAATACGCCAGCCTTTATAAAGCTTCCATGACTGGCTGTGAACTTTTCAAATTCTGCATATCCCAGAGACTCCTAGCACTTTTAGCCAAGTGCTGGAAGTGTAGCACTACTTGAAAGATAAAACTGAGTGTTTAATTAAAATCTGAATAAAGATATTTAAATATGTTACCTTCAATTTCATCCTTGTATCTATTTTCTTCTCATAGATGCTTTTCCTGATAGCATCACCTCTTTCGAAATTGGTCTGTCCTTTATTTATAATGCACATTCCCAGCTCTCTCTTGATAATATTGCAATGAATCATTCAGAGAGGGGGGTGAGTTAGATGATTGCGTCCAAAGTAAAAAGTAATATTCAGTGATTTTTATCTTTTTATGTCTGGATCATGTTCCTCTGAATCACAGGGAAAAGGAGTTTTACAATCTTTAATAAGAAATGTTCCCTTGCAAGGCATACCCAATTTGAAATGTTACACAGCTGATGCATACATGAGAAGTTACCAGCTAACCTTAATTAGCACTTTAAAGCTGTAGGTACTGTGAACAAATATCAGCAGTCCAACTAAATGATCTTTCTGCTAATTTATGTATTTTTATCTTCTCATGCCCATATACATTCACTGGTAACTTTGATATCAAACAAAAAACCAAAAAATCATGTATACATTCCTGTCCAATTGAATGCCATTATTGAATTTGTATCAAATTTGATATTGTGTTCTGAATAAACACGAAACTGCAGCATACAAATCCCTAGGAGATTTCAACAGAAAAAATGAACAGAAGCCTGTGGCAGCTTCAGATGTTCGTCAAAACAGAGGTCTCAAGAGGCCAGAAAAGATCAAGAGTCTAAATGATGAAATGTCCTGCCTCCTGCAATGGTCTGTAATTAACTTTCAAAGAAAGTTCACATGGCCTGTTTCTATGCTGAGTCAAGCTTGTGCCCTAAAACATTTGATATGCTTCCCTAAATCATTCTAGTGTGAGTTTGCTCTTCTTATTGCCCCCATGCACTGCTCCTTTAATCTCATCTTCGATACTTAGGAGAGAAGTCAATCCAAAAAATGAAATTCCTTTACCTGAGTGTTTCCACATTTTTTCCCCCTTTTTTTTTTTCATAGTCTTTTCACTGTCTTTACTATAGGACATGAAAAATTCTAATTACATAGAGTTTAATTTCTGTACTTTTCCTCAAGGGATCTTCATTGTAATCTGTATCACTACTATTACTGTCTTAAGTAATAACTAAAAGAGGTCATGTTCTAGGTTAATATCCTACAGCTGCAAAGAAGAAAAGTCTGCAGTACTAAATGCAGCAACCCAAATAAACTAGATACAGCTAATAGTGCTATCCAATGATGGGAAGTATTTTCACACAGGTGTTGACATTAATCTGAAGTGCCAGTTCATTTCACTCTGCTTGAGTTTATTGTATTTGCAGCTGCACTGAAAAAAAAGAAATAGTGTTTGGAAACAAGTTCACCAAATAACTCTTTCAAGCTGAGGAGTTTTTGAAGTTGTCCAGCTGGAGAGAAAGGTGTCCAAAGCAATGATTTACAAGGTGTTTCAGTCATCTTGACAGCCTTCACTTTAGATGCTTTTAAACTTACTGTCAAAACTGACTTGTGAAGACTTCTTCACCTGTGTTTGATGGAAAATAAATCACAAATCCTACATTGACTTCAACAAGACTTCCAGATTTTTAATAGGGACACTGACAGTTTCCAAAATTATGTTATGCTCGGTACCTGCAGAGTTCTGTAGTCTCTTTCCTGTCAAACCTGATAGCCAAATATCTGCATACATCTGCTCAGCTATCAGGAGGAAGCTCACAGTGAGATTTTGATGTAATCAAAGGATTGTCCTCCTATATCTAACGTGCTCACTCCAAACAGTTTCACAATCCCTGGCTTGCACCTTCACAATTCATTATTATAACACAAATAATGTTTGCAGCCAGCTGACAGGTCTGTCTTGTTCTTTTTCTTTCCTTGCAGAAATTATTTAAGAGATATAAAACTATGATTGTCTTCCACGAAATAGATATACCAAAAATCACCCCAATTTTGAAATTGGTACAATCCTCTTTGGCAAATGTTGGTAAGGAGCAAACCCTACAAGAGCCTGTTTTTGTGGTATGCTAAGTAGTCAAGCAAGCAAGGGTGGAGAACAACACAATAGATGAGATTTTATTCAAGTACAGATGAGCATTCTCATTGAGAAATTCATAAATGCAGCAGAAAGAATAAGACATCAAGAATATCATTTTCCTGAGCAAAGCACATACAATTGCAGTAGATTAAAATAATTTCATCTGGCACAGAAATTAACACATATGGCATTGCAAATTCCCCTTGCCCCCAAGATCCTTGTGTAATCTTATTTATATGAGTACATTCTGGTTGTACAAATTAGCCTGTCAATTTCCAGAACTTTCACCATATGGAAAGAATCACTTAGAACCACAGATGTTGCACAGAGTACAGATGATCATAAGAGCAGAGTGCACATTTTGAAAGCTAAAGGTGCAATGGTGGCATTTCCAAAGTACCCTCTGTTTGGCATGCCTCAGTCCAAGGATAAATGAAACTCAGTGTGGCTTCACAGTCCTTCTCCATCATCAGTCAGCTGATTAACTTACTACTATTAATTAGCTTGGTTAGTGAAGTGGTCAGCGCCAAGGCAAGGATGGCACCTTTATATCCTAGGACACGACTTAAACTGGCTGATGAAATTTCAGAGCTAATAAAATTCACTTTTGACAGTTTATGGACAATAGGTGGCATTTCATCCAATGGGAAGAGTAAATATGCTGAGAGCTTTAAAAGACAGGAAGAAAATGCAACCGATCAGCAAAGCTTCTTTTTCTGGAAACAGAAGTAATGGAACAAGTAACAATCAGACTACCTGGAGGATAACACACAGAGACTAAAAAACAGTGTAATTTTGTGTTTGAGGACAGATTATATCAGAATAATCCACTTTTACTCTATAATGGGTAACAGATGCAGACAAAGGAAAAGCAAAGGCTGTTGTATTATTTTACTTTAGAAAGGCTTTTGATGGTGGTGGTCATGACATTCATCTTGGCAAATCAGAACACATGATGTAGATGAGTCTAGAATAGAACAGCCACAACCCACGTTGAAAAGAGAGACAGAGACTACTGAGGTGCATCGCCAGCGTGGATGTTTGCTTCGCGTGGGTTCTGTGAAGGTCCAGCAGTATTGAAGTGATACTCTGCAGCAAGTTACTGCAAATCAATTCCCTGGGAAATCTTTCCTGGTAAGTTTGAGAATGAAGATTCTAAATGCCTCTCAGGCAAGTGACATACTCCTTAACTGAGCTTTTAAATAACAAACTGTTGGGTTTTTTTTGTTGTTATTGTTGTGAGATAATATTAAAAGGAAAGAAAACAAAGCAGATTCAAACTTGAAAATATACTTATAAATAAAGAAAACTTTATTAAGAGAGTTAAAGGGGAAAATAATAATAAGATAAACAGAATAAAATTTCAGACTAACTTTCCTTTTCACTGACAATGCAAAGATAAAGCCCATGACTTTTAGTCAGTTTACTACCTTTAAAATAGTCTTAACTTCAGTTCACCTGGGGAGAAAAGTTTCTATTGTTGTGCTATGGAGACTTTTTCCTCAAGAAAACAGGTTTTCTCGTGGCTTTGTCACAAACCACTTGGAAAATAAAATTGTTTTGTAGTGGCAAAGCATTTCTCTTGTTGTGCAGCTTTTATACAACTGCTTTCATAGACTATATCAACTATTGAGGTGTAACTTTTAAGAATGAGCTATTTTAGTATATAACAGTTTTTTCATTTATCTCTAGAAACAAAAGGTCTCCTTGCTATCTTTTTCATTTTTCTTATTTCTCTTTAAGTTTCTTCTTAAAACACAGTAATGTCTGTTTGTTTCAACTACTAATATTCCAACTCACAGTTGTACTGAAATTGCTGCTTTCCCCCAATACATTTCTATAAGTCACAGAGAAAATAAACAAAATCTGGTATATAAAATATATATATCTTTACCATAGCTTTACAAAAGAATTTAAATCTATGTTCAAAACATTCTCTTCAATCCTTCCATTTAAAATCAAACTTCTTTCCTACTGACTTCAAGAGTTAAGTTTTATCATCAATTGAAACAATTTTATAGAGTCTTACAATGTCTAAAAAGTTAATCTAATCCAGGTTCTGTATTGGGAATGTAACTTGTTCTGTACCCCTGCTGCCACATGGTCTCTGTTAAGCATCATGTTGGTCTTGTTCTCCTGAAGTGTTGAGACCGAGAAAAAAAGGCAGCCGATGTTTTTGTCCTTTTTTCCCTGCAGTAAAGTTGGTTTAGAGTAGCAGAGCAGACAGAGTTCATTGTGAGCCATGCTGGAGGGGCTGTGGCTGTTTGGCCCTGTCCTGGCTGCTGCGATCCCCGGCCGTGTGGCCGCTCTTTTGTCTCAGAGCTGCTCTTGGCTTTGGAGTATTTCCTGGCTTCAGGGCCTGGTGGGCTCCCCAGTGAGAGGCTCCACGCCCTCTCACCACCACTCCAGGAACAAGAAAATCTCAGCCGGGACAGGGAGATCAGATCAGCCCAGGCCCGGCCACCCCAGGCCAAGCAGGCTGGCTCAGACCCTGCTCCACCCAGGCTCGCCACCTCCTTCTAAGGCAGGAAGTGAAATGAGTCACCCTCCGCTTTTTTCTGGTTTAAGAGTGTGTCTTTACAAAAAACTTAACAACCTCATTGGTTCTATTGAACAATGTCAATGTATGACACAAACTAGGAAAAAAGCATGTTGAAAGTATACAGGTATACAGTATAGACACTGACTGTGGTAACCTCTTAACATCCATTTTAAGTGTCTGCTTTGATATTTATAGGTGTGAACAAATACGTCTCAGACACTCTTAAAGGTTCATTATCTCAGTGCTCTGATTCTAACCATAGAAACAAGACAAATATAAATGAATGCAAAGTCTCTGTATATGCCTCTGTTGCAGATTCTCAATTTTTATGACCTGTTTAAGGTCTCTTTAAAGGCTTCTAGGGCTGACGGCTTCTAATGCACTCATGGATTTTCCAAGGCCCTCATCAATCTGCTTGCAGTCTTAAGCTGACACCAAGCAGGTGAAATCTATAGTGTAGTTATGTGTAAAAATGTGTCTTTTTGTTTAATTTTAAACCTGCTGCCCAATACTTCCACTGAAGTGATTTAAACCTTCTCATACACAGTGAATAATAAAGCATGGCTTACCTCAGGCAGAGCCACTGGAATTACTCTAACTTACCCCAGACTTACAAGGAGAGAACACCCTTTGTGTTGTTTTTGTTCAACTTTTCAAGAAACCTAAGTGCACACCTGATGGCAAATGTCTTAGTATCAGTGAAAATTAGCCCTAATTCTTCAATCTTGCTGTTTGTGTTTCTTATTCTTGTGTCTCACAGCTCTTGGTCTGGTGTTTGTTCAGATCAAGGTGTTACTGTTTTGTGCTGCAGCTGCCTTCCTGCCTGCACTCCTGGGTCACTGCAAAGGAAACCAGGCATATGGGACAGGAAAGATATCACCCACAGCTCATCCTGGTCAGGAATGGGGTTACTCCGGAGGAGTTCACCCTGTGTACCTGCCCCACACTGCCAGCACCAGTCTCTGTGGGGTGATGGAAGCACTGCTTCCACAGAAGACAGCACGGTCTGTGTGGCTGGAAGCCTTCCATCAGCTACAGAGAGCAGTACCTGCAGTGTAGCCACAGCCACAGCTTTTGCTCACAACACATAGGTTTGCCACATCTACAAGGATCTCTTTGCATGTCTTGTACTTTGGCTTCATTGTACATCTAGATTAAACCTAAGTAATGTGTCTCACAATGGCACAAATACTTCTGTACATCCCCTGGAAATGCCCAGCTCCACAATGTTAAGCTGGTGAACAAAAGAGTGATTGTGCAGCTGCACATTATCATTTCTTGCAAGTAATTTCAGCAGAGCTTACAATGGACTTTGGGCTGAGCCACAGCCCAGTGTTTTGCTGCTGTGCCAGACTATATGATGCAGACATTCACATCAGTAATGCTTTGCCAGAGACTGATATCACTCAATGTACTTTCATAAACCTTGAATTAAGACAGTACGTGGCAGATGTAGGACTTGTCCTGTTTATGTTTGCCATAACTTTTAGCTAAGTACTAAAAAACCATCATCGTAATATCAAAATTTTGCATTTCAGAAATTCTTTCCTGCTTGAAGGAATATGGTGTTATAATAATTATAAAAATATTCAATAATGAATAAGTAACCTTTATTTATTTTTAAAAAGCTAAATTTTGCTACTGCTTCAATGAGTAGATGCTTTTCTAACAATGGTCCTCTTTGGCTTCATTTTCATGAGTTTTTCTTAATACTGATGGAAAAAAATATGACTTAACAGGCTTAAGAATATAAGATCACCTGGATCACTATAATTGGGAAGAAACCTAAGCTTATTAGAAAAAAACTATAATCAAGATTTGGTATAAATATAGAATTTCTCCAAACTAATATACAGTGAAAATCTCGGTGTTACTGACGTTAAGAAAAATTGCATCTTTCATTGTTCCTGCAACCTTAGACACTAGTTTTGTGGAAGGGTCCCTTATAGGTAGAAGAGGCTTTCCTGCACATGTGTAACGTGGCTGGGTGGAGTGCTGAAGTTCCTGTGGTGTTGGATGGACACCCAGCTCTTAGGCTTTATGCCACAAAATCAGGTATTTCAGCCTAGCAGCATGAAACCATTAAAAAGACATTACATTACTTCAATTGTTTTGGATCAGTTCTCCTTGTTAATCATCATCTGATTAAACAAGGACTATCCATGTAAGAGTCTGCAGGATCTGATTTACACAGCTCCTGCAGGACTAACCCTTTGAAGATTGCTGTTGTCAAATGCTGTTCCCAGACAACATGGAATAATTCAGGGAGAAAATATGGATGAATTCCAGATGATATAAAGTATCAATGATTTTTTATTTCAGTCTTTTAACTGTGTGTTAATTGCAAAAAGATGTGGAAAATTGGTGAAAATGTGGAAAAATGCAGTCTGATGGGCTATTCTGTGCACTGATAAAATCTATATAGAACAAAGACGTGTGTCTCCATTTAATCTTGTAATTGTCAAAGGCAGTTCATAGCCTGTCTCCAGTTCTCTTCATTCCTCTCCCAAAATCCATGGGCTGAAAAACCTGGCATGCTTTCTCTTCTGCCAGTTAGAGAAAGACTTCTGGAACTTTCATGTTATGACTAGCAGTATAATCTCACATTACACCAAGCTATAACAGTTATTAATGTTAGAATGCTCTGCTGTCAAATTTTGTCCTAATTGAACTATGGATGTTGGTATGTCAAAATGCAAGGCTGAGTTCTTCCCATCTGACATATTTGCATCAAAAGACTTGGTTTTTAAAGCTGCCCTTCTGGCCTGGCATTATTTTACACAGGCAGCAAGGACTGAGGTAAGCTTGGTCTGTTCTCTGCATACTTGGTCTGTACTCTGGTTTTTCCCAGTTGTAGGACAACTGGAAATTAGTATAGTAATGAAGATCAAATCAGCCCAGCCTGAGCAGAACAAGGTGCAGAGCGATGAAAATCTGTATCAAAATGAAAAACTTCTTTTTCTCCTCAATTTAGTCCTCTCATTCATCTCACCAAGAAAGATCTCTCACATGTTTGCAGGATCTTTTTCTTTAAATCCCTGTATCAATGACCCTTTGAAATTGGTTATTGTTAAATAGGGTTTCAGATGAGCATGAAGAATTTGCCTGGGCAAATACTGGGGGATTTTTAATTAAAAAAATCTTGTATCTCCCTCATCTTGTGTTTAAGTTCTATGACCTGCTGCCACTTTCTGTAGTGTTGCTTCTACAACATGACCCACAAGTCTCTTTTCTCTGGCGCTTGCTGCTTCCTTTAATTTGCTTTCATAGTCAATAGAGTGAAGAAATGGCCAGTCTGAAGGCAGTGAGCCCCAGGAGATCACTCAAGCATTCAGACGACGCTGTTTGGGAAGATGTAGAGAAGTGGCATGTGATCTCATGAAACCACCCACTTGAGAAAATACTTCTCAGTAGTCCTTGTGGACAGGCTCTATCTAGTTCTTTTTGTCTCCCTTTAGAGATGCTGACAGTAATTTTGACCCATCACAGGCTCCTACACTTTTCATTCTCACTCCAAGAACCGGATGATTTAGTGTCTAGAGCACATAGATGTTCCTCCAGTCTCAGATATCCTCCTTCCTCTCATTCTGCCTCCCTCATTGGGCTCTCAAGCAGAATTCAATTGCTCAAATGAGATGGAAATCAAGGGACTGTTTTGGAATCCTAATTATGTCGAACTGGACTGGGATTCTCACCAAGCCACTGAATGGCTGAGGTTGGAAAGGTCCTCTGCAGGTCCTTTGGTCAAATCCCTGCTGCTTGAGCGACATCCAAAGCTGGTTGTCCAGGACTATGTCCAGACAGCTTTTGAGTATTTTGAGACAGCTTTTGGAGGCTCCACAACCCTCCTGGACAACCTGTGCAAGTTTGGTCACCTTCACAGTGAAAAAAGTGATTTTTGATGTTCGGAGGTAACCTCCTGTGTTTTAGTATATGCCCATTGCCTCTGGTTCTCTCACTGGGCACCACTGAAGAAAGCCTGGCTCTGTCCTCTTTGCCCTCTCCCTTCAGATACTTACCACAGTGATAAAATCCCCCTGAGCCTTCTCTTTGCCAGGCTGAACAGCCATGGCTCTCTCATCTTTTCCTAACAGAGAGATAGTCCAGTACCTCTGTCATATTTATGGCCCTCATTAGATGCTGCCCAGTATGTCTTAGGGCCTCCTGTACTGAGGATCCCCAGACCTGGACAGAGCACACGAGGCAAGGCCTTCCCAGTGCTAGGCAGAGGGGGAGATCACTTCCCTGGACCTGCTGGCAGCACTTTTCCTGATGCAGCCCAGGATACCATTGGCTGCCTCAGTGGCCAGGACAAACTGCTGGCTTGTGTTTGACCCAGGTCTTGCTCTGCAAAGCATCTTTTCAGCCAGACATCCTCCAGCATATTGCCTGGGGCTTCTCCTTCCCAGGTGCAGGACTTTATACTTCCCTCTGTTGAACTTCATGATGTTCCCATCAGCCCATTTCTCCAGCCTGCCCAGATCCCTCTGGATGGCAACACAACCCTCTGGGGTTGTGTCAGCCACTCTTCCCCAGTTTGTGTCATCAGCAAACTGGCTGAGAGTGTGCCCTTCTGGATTCTCCTCACCTTATCCAGAGATGATAAAAGAAGATGAAAGATATCAGAGTCCCTGAAACTGTGTTCCCTGGCTTACATGTAATTTTGCAGCTGCTTTGATCAGTAGTTATCCTTCCCCGTATTACAGCTCATTAGATCCTAACCATGGTTCCTCAAATGGAGAGAGAAATTGGGTCCTCCTTTATTACATTCTTTTTTTCCTGATCGGTTTCTTTAAAGTACAAAAAATGCTTTTATCTAGAAAAGTATGTACAGGAATCTATATCTATGTATCTGTCTAAAAAACATGCTCTGAAACGTACAAGAGTAACTTCTAAAAGCTTAAGAGACAATGTTACAGTCTCTGCTAAAGCACTTCAATTTCTGTAAGGTTAGAATAACTGTAGTGATGGTGAAAATTAATAAATCATATGACTGCTCCTATGTATTTGCTATATGTCACTCTGCTTAGTTCAGTCTAAGGGTAACATAAATACCTCTGTTAAGCAGAGCTTAGCAAATGTCCAATATTCTTCTCACGGCAACATTTTGTAGAGGGGCTGTGTGTTCCAGAAAGGAAAATCAATATTATTAGTGAAAGACCTGTAACTCTCTCTGCTACCTGGCTTTAAATTGTCACAATTTACTGAAGAAATAAAAGCATGTGTGGCTTCCTCAGCTTTTCTTCCAAATTTTCCTCACCCGAAGGGGGAGACCATCATCATGATCAGTTTACCCACATCCTGAGACGTGACATCATCCTGCCAGGAAACAAACATTTTCACATTAATTATAACTGATCCCATAGTTCAGATAATAAAATCTCAAGTACTTTTCTGCAACTACTCCAAGAGCAATAGAAGGAAGCAGGAAGCAGTGTAATGGACAGCTCTGTCTGGATGTGACCTCTGATGGAGCTGGTTATTCAAAGATGTCCTCAAAGGTGGTTTTCCATGGTTAGCACAGAGGGAAACACCCCCTTAGGGAAACCAGTCACTTTGAGAGGAATGAGACTAAATTAATCTAGCTTGTAAGCATTCATTATAAATCATTTGCTCTGGTCAAACCATGGTTTTACTGATGCCTCTTGTTAAATCTATTAGAATGCTGAATTGATGAGTGCAGCACAGAGAGGAAGCAATATGCCTGGTTTTGTTTGTAAAATAAATGCTTTCCAAATCTCTCCATGTGAATCCTGGAAAAGAATGGTTTTGATTTTCGCTTGAGAAATGGGCTGATGTATTTTTGTCAATAAGCATCCTTTTCAGATATAAACCAAATTCATTTTGGCCCTGCTGAATGGCTTCAGAGCCATATACCCTGTCAGCTTTCTCTCATATTCCATTCACACTTGAGGAGCTGTAGATGATGAATTTTAGATTTCTCTAATCCTTGATGCTGCTCTCGGGTTTTAAGCAAACTAATGTAAAATCTACTTGCCAAAAAAATGTGAATAAAGAGTCTGTAAATAAGGTTCTGAGCCTTGAGGTCATACAGTGAAACATTAAAAAAATAATTACATATATTTTTTTATATATAAATTTCAGAAGTCCTCAAAGAGAGTTGATGTTAGGATTGATTAAAGAAACCAAATAGAGATCAGAACAACTAAGGTATTGAAGTAAACTTCAATTATAACTGTAAATTTTAGAAAAACTCTATTTTTCTCTAGTCTGGTATGTATTGATCTTGGGAGATAGGGGAGAGGCAGGCAGTTTTAGCACTGTACATGTTTATACAGTATCATGAACATCTAAAGAAGAAGTGCCCATTCAAGATGCAAATATTACTTTACACAGTGGCCTTGAGCTCCACATTTAATTTTATGGAGAGAGCATCAGAATGAAAATCAGAGGCTTGTGATCCAAGTAGGAACTAGCATGGCAAGCATAGCCATGGAAGGAGACATAAAAGCAAGGAAGGGGCAATCCTGGAGCTCAAGAAAGGATCAAGCCCAGTTCAGAAGATATTTCAGACAGGAACTGGTATCCTTTTAGATGCTTTTTTCTAGTGAGTGTTGGCATGGCACTACTATCCTGTACACAGCCTTTCTAGCTCAGCTCATACAAATACTCTCATTTGAGTGTAACTGTGACGTGAAAACAGATAATCCCACTCACCAAGGCAAGCAGAAAGCAAAGACACATTGAGAACATACAGTTCCTTTAGGTCCTGCTCAGCTACATGTTTCTGTGTCCATCCTCGATACATGCCACAAACTCTCCCAAATATTTATTATATGACTTCAGTTCATCTGTCCACTGGAGTTTGTTTTTTTTTAGAATGGAATTTTTATTACTGGGGAACAAACTTCCCATCCTTGCCTCAATATAGGAATATAGCTGGATCTCAAGCAGGTTCTACCTAGATGTTTTATTTTCCTCCTTAGGCTTCTTTCTTTTCCTAGAGTTGTACTCTGTTCCTGATTTACTAGATCCAGAATTTAGGCAGAGTACACTTTAAAGTCATTATGATGAATGGCAAAAAAATGGTAGGCTTCAGACTGCCAATTCAGTCTAAATTGAAAAACCTTATAATAGCCACTATTTAATATGGCTTGTAGAAGAGAAGATAAAAATAATTATGACAACATCATTGCAGCATGATCGTGGAGAGAGTTGCATGATTTGTTTCAATTTTGAGGAAATTAGACTCAGTGGGAGAAGAAAAAAACATCAGGCATATGAACCAGCTGTAGCACTAAAACACAGACAATAATATTAAAAAAATATCCTGAAGTATATGGGGAGATGTTTCCTTGTCCTTCAGGAAGGGAGAGTTGTACGTATTTATTTGTATATCAGGAACTCCTCTGAAACTATCTATTTTGAACATGAAATAGGCAGATGATGAAAAAATCACATGATGTTCTGGACATCAACCTGTATCTTTCATTTTACAAGTTCAAGTATGATGCTACCACCAGAGTCACAAATCCAACACGTATCTAGCTATTTTAGCCCTGGCACCACAGAACCTGTCTCTTCACCAGAAGAGTATCAGAAGGGCATCAGAAATATCTTCAAGAACTGCTGGAAAACACAATGATTATTTGTGTAACACATAAAAATGGAAAACATTGCAATTCACTCAGGGGAATGTACAAAATATATAGAGAAGACTTTCCTCAAAGCACCAGATTCAGGTAACCCCAAGATAACCCCAAGCACTGAAGAATGTCTTAAAGCTGGTAGCAGCCAGGTTCTCTTTACACCACAGGTGTAAAGATGTAGAGATTAGAATCAGGTGGTCATGTGCATGCTGCCCTTACCAATCCAATAGGAGTCCTTCCCACACCCAATAAAGAAAAAGCTGCAGGGAAAAAGAAACCCCAAAAGAAAAAAGACAGAATAGGTTCCTGTACACTGAGATGGCCCCAAGCAGCACCAAATGTAAGGAACTTTCAAATGCAATTTCATACCTGAGTGCTCAGGTTTGTCACTGGTATTTTTAGTACTTGGATATCAAAAAGATGAAAGAACTTCCTGTCACTGAAATAATTGTAATTCACGGATGTTTGAGGTACTCCTAAAAGGCAGTGACATGTACGTACCCTGGGCTAAAGTGGTGAAATGCAGCATTCCAGGACCAGCCATCACCACTGCACAGTGATAAAGAGTACAAACACACTGCATCGTAGCTCCTGCTGGGAATTTTACAACATGATCATTCACTCCCTCTTCTCAGCCTGACTAGAGACAGACACGGAGCAGTATCAGGACAATACTGACACAACTGTTGGCTCTTGTTTTGTGGTTTTCTCCCTCTCCCCATTTTAGCAATATGTGGCTGTTTCTATTGTTTCCTGATCTGAATCCTGTGTGTATGTGGAGATCTTGCTAATGGCTAATTGTACTCATGAAATTCTAGAAGGGAATGCATTTCAGCATGAAATACACTGTATATCCTGTATTTATTTATAATCAGGAAACTCAGCTTCTAAGGAAGTGTGCTGATACATCTTCTTTATTTTTATGTCTGGCACTCTAAAAAAAAAAGAAAAAAGAAAAGATTGGCAAGACCACAGTCTTTACTAGACTGAGGATTTAACTCCTTCAGAGCCTCGTGTTAAGGAAGGATGAATCAGTCTAAATAGGAGAGGCATCCTCATCCTTCATGCTGTACTTGTGGAGAAATCTGGTAGCTCTCTGGAGGTGGAATTTCAGAGCAATGTTATTCCTGTTTTCAAATGCTAGCAGGAATTTGAAAATGCGGATATCACCAGCCCACTCAGAACTCAAAGTCTGTATTGAAAAATTTTGTAATGTGCCAGCTAGATTCCTGATCATGAGAACGTCAGTTGCCACGCTGAATTTGATCCAGATCTCTACATCTCTTGGAGCAGAGTGATGCACAAGAAAGAGATGCACATGAACTGAGGAAACCCATTTAACTGCCTTCTCAAATCACAGAATCTTAAGAATTTCATCAAAGCTATGCCACCATATACCAATTTGGAGGTATCTGCTGAGAGGAGTGTTACAATACCAGCAGATGTTGTTATGGGTGATGACATTGTGTGTCACTGTTGGCTGGTAAATAACTTAAAAACAAGTGAAAAAATAGCCAAGCATATTCAAAAATGTACCCTGCATCCAGAGTTAAAACAAACACTTAACTTATCCTGACCACAATGAACGCTTCATCAGAGTGGATTCCTTAAGGCCATTCAATTGCTTGACAGGTAACCAGTTACCAAAGAGGGGCCAAGAGGTAAAAATTTGCATTAAAATAGAGAGTCACAAATATTATGCTGAAAAACCTTAAGAGTCTTGTTTATGTTTCCCAGAGAAGAAAACTCTCATTCTATGAAATCATGCATAGTGGCAGCCAGAAGGGTTTTCAGGAAAAGGTACTAATAATATATGGTAATTTTTTAAGACTTTCTTTAAAAATTATGGAAAATGCTCTTTTCAAAGCTTGTATATACTATATTTACATTCCATGCAAAATGGGTTGTGAACAGTAACTTTCTGCAGAATGATGGAGACGACTCAGAAAATGGCCTCGTTTGGTTTGTACTTGAAACTGTAACTCAGACCTGGAATGTGTGTGGGAATGCATATGCAACTCTACACATACACACAGCTGCATATGGTGCTGACCCAGAGATGCAAGCTGACTGAAAACCTCTAGGGACTGAAAAGAGGGAGCTGGAACATACAGGGTTCCAGTGGAGGCTACTCCCTTGGCTGAGAAAATGAAAGAAGGGCATCAAGGCCCCATCTGGCCCAGAAGGACCCCACACAACTTACCCTGAGTGAGATCTTTCAACACTTAGAAGAAAAAAATGGGAGACATAAGAAGCAACAGCTACGTCCCTTCCACTCAGTTATGGCAGAATATCCGAGCCATTCCTTTCTGACTACCCAACAGTGCCATTTCCACTGGGTGATTTGCCATGCTCCAGTAAAGCACTCACCTTAGCTGTACATGATGAGGCATTGCCACCAGCTCTTCTCACAGCACAGATTTTGGGGTGGGGGGCAGGGGGGAACATACAGACTGGACAAGTACCTGCACACAGTACAAATTGTTCTCATAGCTACTCCTAAAAGATAACCACAACTCAAGATAATCTATGCTTTGGCTGATATCTTAGTAGTATTTATGGGAATTGCTGTGTAAAGTTACACATGGTGTTCCTTGCCAAAGGATCAATTTAATGTTCTGCCCTGAAGGTGCATCAGTTGTCTGAATAGTTTCCTCTTTATGGATTTAGGCAATATGAGACTGCATTTTCAGATATTCCTGGCTGGGATCCAATCCAGGATTCACAAATAACATTGCTTCAGAGAAGGAAATGAAGGAGATGGGGGGGAATGAGGGGTGGATAAGTACAGACCTTGATAGTTTGTGTTAGACAGACTGAATCACTCCTATTACCTGCATTGGAGGGATTGTATAAAGCAAAGGCTGGTTTGAGAAACAGCTCTGAATCACTGAGCTCTGTTTCTAAGTAACCAAAAAGCATACATTCCTGTGATGTTCATTGACCTTTTAAAATTCTTCTTTAGAAATATGATTGTGTTTACTACTCACCAGATTAGCACTTGTCAAAGTGAATCTAGTTTGGGTATTGGAGCAGGCTTCCTTCTTGTCCCTAGCCCACCTCTTCCAAGTATTTGTTTCCTTCCTTAGTATTTTGGATCAGTTAATGTATTTGTAACTTCTTCCTCAGGTTCTGGAATGCTGGTTTTTAGAATTGCTCTACCCGAGGTGGTGCCAAGCTTGTACGTCCCCACTGAAGCCAATTTATCAGCTTTACCTTTCCCCTGTAAGTCTTTATTCAGCTAAGGTTGGGATATTCAGTCTGATTTCCACTATTTGCACAGTGCCCACAGAGCTGAAAGAAGAACAACAAAATTATTGATAAATTAGCAAAAGGAGAAGATATGTTCTTATATGCAAGAAAGTGGCAGGGATAGGAGACAATTAAAAGCTGCTAGACCATGAACAAGTCCAGTCAGGTGTGCTCAGAGACAGACATGATTTTATCAGATTTGTCTAAGTTTTCAGATAGAAGTAATTTCTGCAGAATATTTCACTGGAATTTGTTCGGAATTCTGCTAGAAACCTGTCCAATTTCTCACTATTCTCCTGCCCAGATTCTGTATCAACCACTTTGTTGGTAGGCATGGGGAGAATGGAAATGCCTGATTCTCAGTATCCTGAAATCCAGAGTAAATTTTGTGCCAATAAATCTAGGGTTTTCTTTCCTTTCAAAAGGAGAAGCAGCATTTGATGAAGGGATATTGATGACGTTCATCTCTGCACAGGACCACCCAGGTTCACTGTATTCACCCAGATTCAGATAGCCATCAGATGCAGAAATTGATTCTCCCAGCTCAGTTCCCCACTGTGTCTCATGTCTAGCTCTTCAAAATGTAGAAAAAAAAAGCAGAGTTGGATGGTTTCTGCTTAGAAAGATGGTATTTCACAGCCAACCCACTCAAGAATTTTGTATTAGTAAGGGAGAAAAAAAAGAAAAAACCCAACATGCCAGCTGTTTCAAAATGGCATGTGGAAAAATGAAACCTTAAGACATGTTTGTGAGATGCAGCTGAGCTATCTGTAATGTATACCACATACTGCCTGACATGGTGTCAAGGTTTTAAATAGTACTCTGAAAAATTAAGGTGATGTTTTTCTGTTTTCCTAATTCTTTTCTCACCATGTTTCATAGCAGATCAGTTGCTTAACTTTATCCACAGTATTTGCTCCCTTAAATCTGCTTACATCTGTGTTGATGTTGCTTAACTAAAAAAAGGTACCTTGCAGTTGAACACATGCATATTTCTTCTCTGAATAATTGTTGTTTCCACCAGAGCAGTATATCTACCTTCTTCTGGAAACTGAACTGTCACTAGATTTAATCTTGTGGCACTTAATCTGCACTGTGGCTTCTGGGAGAAAAGAAATAGCTGTAGGGTGGAAGGGGGAGGACAATGATAAATAAAAACACTTATAAACTCAAGCTCTACCTTCAGCCAGATGAGCACAAAACAGAAAGTATTCTTCTTTCAGAAAATAATTACAGAATCCTCTCTTTGAATGTGGTTGTTACATGTATCTGCCATCAACTAGAATTAGCAGAATGGGAAGAGTTACATAAATTCTGTGTACTAATTGCACAGCACCTCAGAAGCCACTGGGGCAGAAAAGCTGGCAGGGGGTGTGGGTGGAGCATAGGGAGATGTGGTAAAGGAGAAAGAGAACTAGAAATGTAATTTTTTATTAAAAAGTGTTCCTATTTGTTGTTGGAGGCTCCGTTTATGGCTTGTTGTTACTGAATTTCATGAATGTAAACATGTACTTTCACATATTGCTGAGTGTCCTGCCTGTCAGTCCAGAGGATCTTGTTCCCTCAAGGATGATGGGCAGTCTCAGAAAGACTAAATAGGTCCGTGCTCATCTCTTCAGTAACGAGCTCAACCCAAGACATTTGAAACCTGGAACTGCCAATAATTCAGTGCTTCACTCACTTGGCCACATTATCAATGCCAGTTCCATCCACTAAAGCATCTGGTAATGACTTCAGGGTGAACAAACGCTTTCAGGTTTGGTTCAACTAGCAGCACTACTGCATGCAGAAATGCTGTCTGGGCTATTTTCCTGTTCCCAGCCATCTGTTGCAATGGCATCCTGGCAGCTCAGAAATCCTTGGGTTTGTTTCATTGGTGCATATATGCCAATGCAATACTAACAATACTGATAGGATGACACAAGCAGGCTGTCAAAACCTTCAAGGGGCACTTCTCTTGAAAGTCTCAAGGAAAAGACTGCCAACTCCCTGCCTTAATTCTCTTACTGTAAGGCACTTTGGTATAATGGTGATGAATGCACAGAGAGGATCAAACATTGCTTTGTTATCAGATGAGAAATCAGAATTCTTTAAAGAAAGGAAAATAAAAAGTTCAATACCATTTAAACACCTATAAAGTGCAAAAAGGTCTTTTCATTGCACAGTCTTACTGTAAAGTCCATTTACTATTATTCCATGTTTTATTTGCCAGATTAACTTCTCTAAAATCTATAGTTGCTTTAAAAAACCCCTACAACTCCTGCCAAGACTCCTCTGCAAGAGCAGGATCTCAAGGACAATGATCACAGGAAAAGCATTTAATAAAGTATCAGTCAAAGAGTACTTTGTGTGTTCTGTGTCAGTGAAATACAACCTCCTCTGGGATAGGCCCCAGGTGTTGTTCAGCTGTGCAGGTTAGGAACACATAACACATAACAGTGGAGAGAACCACCACTGAGTTTCCATCCAAACCAGAAAGCCTGCACAGAGCCCTTTATCTGAAGAGAGTCAGCTCTCTTCACCTGGACATGGAACACCATGGGTGGTCTGCTTGGGTTGTTTGTTAATTGTAGGACAGATAAAGATGCTCTCTCTTCACTCTCCTGCACACCTCTGGTCTGGTCAGGATTTTTAGAAATTTTTCCTGGAAGATCAGTGTCCTGGTGGAAGGAAAGCATGATTGTCACTGATGAGATTTGGCCTCCAGCTTGGAGATTTGGCCTCCTCTTGCACCAAATACAATCCATTGGTAAAGGGGACTCTCAAGAACAGGAAGAAGAAGGTGGTGGTAGTGGTTTCTGACTGAAAACAAGCAGCTGGGTTTGTGGTGGCTGAGAGGGCAGCATGGACACTTGCTGAGCACCAAGGCAGCGAAGTTTGATGCTAAGGGAGGGTACTGAAGGGTACCAGAATGAGACCCCAGGTGTGCAGGAATGCTGACACCAAATGGTAGGAAAGGTTAGGATGGTACTCTTACAATAAGGCCTGCTGTTAAGAACGAGACTGTAGTCCAAGAACTCTATCCTGACTTTTTTAGAATACTTCTAGTTTCTTGTGAGAAACCATAGGGGCAAGAAGAGATCCTGAGTGACAGTAATTGGATGAGTCTTTGAGTAGAAATGAGGGATTTATGCCTATTAAGACCAGGAGATAGGCATAATCTGTAAAGAATGGATGCACTATATGTTAATACTTTAAAATGGTTATGCTCAAATGAGAACAAGAATGGCCATAAAGCACTTCAGGTCAACTGTAACCAGGAAATTAAGAGGGCAAAATAAGAACTAGAGGAGCATTTTGGAATGGATGCTTATGCTGACAACAAGAATGTTATGTAAATAATCAAATACAGGAAGCAGGATCTGGGAGATGGTTGGATGACCAAGGTGATAAAAGGACATCCAGAAATAAAAAAGTCACGGCAGAGAAGCTCAATTAAATATTTTCTTTTTTTTTTGCCGATAAAGAAGTTGGGGAGACATCTGCTCCCAACCCAGTGGAAACGTGGCTGTGCAATATATCCCAAAGTTCAGCCAGCAATGCTGCAACACCACAGCAGCCTGTACACAATGCTGTCTGCCAGGGTTGGTCCCATCCCAAAGTACAGCTCAGAGGAGGTTCTGGGAACTACAGACTTGTGACCCTCCCTACCACCCCTGGTAAGAAGGAATCTGCTTTATAAAATATGTTCTTAGGGAATGGGATGAACACAACCAGCTGGGAAAGAACCAGCAAAGCTTCCATAATTAATAAGCTTACATAAAAATAAGCTTTCCAACGAAAATATCTGGTCCAGCCTTCTGGACATCTGTAGGGGTGCCAATAAGCACATGAATATAGGAGATACAGTCAGCCTCATTCACCTGGGTTTTCAAAAACTGTTTTATAATGTTCCATGTCGATGGTATTTAAGAGTGTCCTGAAGAAAAGCTCCTTCTTTGGATTTAAAGGATAGAAAGCAGATGGTTGGCTTAACGGTGACTTCTTAGGATGTGGACTACTGAAGGGCTCACCTAAGAACTAGCTCTGAGAACAGATGTTTTCAATGTCTTCATCAATTCCCTGGAAAAGGAACACTGGAATCTCCACAATGGTGGAGGTTGCTGGACTCTTTACAGCAACAAAAGGCCCACCTGATGGCAAGGAACTTGTAAAAATGTGTGTCTGTGTGATGGAAGTGGGGCTAGATGAGCTTCAGAATCAGAAAATATGTTATGCATTTTGGAGGGAAAAATAATCTAACCCTACAAGTACATGATGCTGAACTTAGAAACTGCAGTTATAACACAAGAGGGGTTTTGGAGTTACCACTGACAGCTCACTAAAACTGCTTTTAGCTGACTGCTGCACATTTGCCAACAAAATGTGGGGAATCATCACAAAAGAACAAGACTTTTGACCCTAAAAAGGCTTTGCACAACCACAATGATCTTAAGTACTGTCTACAGTCCTGTTTGCTGCATCGAAAGAAAGGGAATAAAGCTGGAGTAGGTTTAGTAAGAAGTCAAGTGAATAAGCACCTGCCTTTGTAAGAAGACATTTACAGAGGCTGGAACTTCAGTTTGGAGGTGTGGGGGTTATTCCAGGTAACCTCTGGAACTCACTACAGGCAGCTTTTGGAGGCACACTGGATCAGTAGGCTCGAGGACAAACTCATTGACTATAGAGAGATGCTAAAGGAAATAAGCAGGAATGCATCTTCAGTACTGCTATTAAAAGAGATATGACTATTGAGGATACATGAGGAAGGGTAATGGAAAATGGCCAGGTTCACAGATAGTGTCTCCTTTTACCTTTGCTGGCTCTATGGGACATTCATTCAAGTGGATTTTCCAGAGCATTGTGGTTGCTACTGGAAAACAGGATATTAGATTAAGTGCCTTTTCATAAGACCCAGTACGGATAATATTATGTTCCTAGAGAGCTGGAAAATCAAGAAAAAAACATGTAAAAGCCCCCATCCAGGTAAGCCAGATCTGAAAAATTCCAATTGTTTTTTACTGAGGACTCCCAGAAAGAAATGCTGTGATTTACTGCTCCGGGGAGATGGGGAGCGGAAGAAACACTCAGCAGAGGAGAACGTGCACAGTTTGTTTGTGAGACATTAATTCTACAGCCAACCTTGTTGAGTAAAGCCAGGTTGGAGGGTAGACTCAAAAACCAGGGCAGTGGATGAAAACAATTGCCCCAGCTTTATGGAGGAGCCTGCAAAGAATCAGACTCAACTTGACCACAGTTAGACAAGGGAGGATGTAACACCTGAATCCTCAGCCTAAGGCCATCTTCATTATTCAGCTACTACTAATACAGACTTTGGACACTGAGGTAAGGTGCTGAGGAAGGGAAGGAGGAACCAGACTCACAGATCTGGTCTGCCTTACAAAGTGAGATCTAAACAATTGTCTTTGCCTTTGTCCAGAGTCCAAAAAAGGACACAGCAGGAAGCAACACAGGTGCTGTAGTCTAGCACAAGCAGATAGCCCTAGAAAACTAGCCTTAGAAACCTCAAAAAAATTGTCTTTCTGTTTGTGACCTGCTTATAGGATACAGCCTAAACTGTTGGGCTGAGGGAAGGGAAATCTGTGCTTTGCAGGTACAGGGGAACCCTCTTGAAAACAAAACAAGTGCATGAAGTACACTTTAGAAGCTGAAGTCAGAGACAATCGAAGTCTAGTGATGCTCAAGGCTTGTGGGACACTAGGGAAGGAAGGCTAGTGAGAATCTGGCAATGCTAATTTGGGAGTAGGATAAGGGAAAACGAGTCAAAGTCCTATACAAAGATTGCATGTTGTTTATACGAACAACTGCTCAGCTTTTTTTGTGAGAAAAAACACAGAACAGTGCTGCCAGAGTTTAAAGCCTTGAGGTTTCTAAAAGGTTTTCCTTTATTCTCTCCTTCAATGTCTTGTGAAGTCTGCCCTTACCTTTGAGATTATGCCATTTCCAGTTATAAACTTTAGGACTGAGGAGGAAAGCAGGAGAACTGACGCAGTCAGCTGACAGAGCTTTTGGAGGGCATGGGGGTAGGGAGAGAAGAGAATGGGGGCTGTTTCTTAGCTGCTCATTAAAGCTGAAGATTCATGGACTGTTTCATCTCCAGGAAAACAGTATCTTCACAGAATTATAAGATACCAGGTCAGAATGGACCTCAAGGGTCATCTGGTCCAAACTTTCTTGGCAAAAGCACAGTCTAAACAAGACAGCTCAGCACCCTGTTCTGCTGGATCTTAAAAGTGTCCAGTACTGGGGAGTCCACTGCTTTCCTGGGGGGATTATTCCAATGGTTGATTGTTCTCATCATGAAAAATGTTTGTGTAAAATTAGAACCTCCTCAGGAGTGACTTGTACACATTATCTCTTTTGTTTTCCATATGACTGCTTGTAAAAAGAGAGTCTCCATGTTCTTTGTAGCCGCCCTGTAAATACGGGAACATGGTGATAAAGTTCCCCCTGAGCCTTCTTTCCTCAAGGCTGAACAAATCCAACTCTCAGCCTTTCCTCACATGACACANATTATTCCAATGGTTGATTGTTCTCATCATGAAAAATGTTTGTGTAAAATTAGAACCTCCTCAGGAGTGACTTGTACACATTATCTCTTTTGTTTTCCATATGACTGCTTGTAAAAAGAGAGTCTCCATGTTCTTTGTAGCCGCCCTGTAAATACGGGAACATGGTGATAAAGTTCCCCCTGAGCCTTCTTTCCTCAAGGCTGAACAAATCCAACTCTCAGCCTTTCCTCACATGACACATGTGGCCCTTCTCTGGACCCTCTCCATCCTGTGCACAGCCCATTGCATAGTGAGGACCAAAACCAAACACAGTATTCCAAGTGTGGCCTGACAAGCACTGAGTAGAGTAGGACAATGACTTTTGTATCTCTGCTGCTGGTGTCCTTGTTGATGCAACCCAGCATCCCGTGGGCTTGCTTTGCCTCAGTAGCACACTGCTCATTCTTGCTGAACTGGTTCACCAGGACCCCCTGGTCCATTTGAGCTGCTCTCTAGCCAGCTAGATCCCACCCTGTGCTGCACTCCTGGATTATGTTCTCCCAGGTGCAAGATCTTACTCTTGTCCTTGTTGAACTTCGTAAGGTTCTTGTCAGGCCACTCTTTCAGCCTATCCAGGTCTTCCTGCAGTGTGGCTCCCTGGAAGTGTCCACTTCCTTTCTCAGTTTGATTTCATTGTCAGACTTCATCAGAAAACACTTAATCTTATCTTCCAGATCACTTTTGAAGATATTAAACACTGTTGGGCCCAGTGTTGATCCCTTGGAAACCCTGTGTATCCAAGGCTGCCAGATGGAAAAGGAGCTCTTTCCCAACCCCCTCTGTGGGCAGCCCATCAGAGGGTTCCCCACCCACTACATGGCCCACTACAGGAGGTGCCTGTGGGAAACTGTGCTGGAAATATTGGAAAAATCCAGGTAAACAACATCCTTCACTTAACTCACATCAACAGAGAAGGTTACTTGTGTAAGTAACCTGCAAGCCCAGCTCGGCAGCCTGTGCGCAGACAGATTTAGTCCATTAAGATGAAAGCATGGAGTTCCTCCCACTAAAAAGAAAAACAATCAAAACCTGAACTTTGGGTGCATTGTTCAAGCTGCAGTACCAAAACACTTTCAAGTAGACCGTAGTAGAGAAAATTATCTTTGGGGGAGCAGGGCATGAGGGACATTAATGAAAGCTCTTGCTTCTCTGCAGAGAAGCTTAAAAATGCAATTGATATGCACCCTAGAAGGCTCTACTGGAGGAAGCATATGAGGGCTGGGTTTGCCACTTTTTGCTGTAGGGGACAGTTTGCTATTCCATAAAACAGGGACTGAGATGAGAGTCATAATTCCTATGAAAACTTGTTTCTGTAGCACTGGAGCCTCCTCTGTTCGTCACGGCTCTTTTTTTGGTCACTATCCTGTAAAAGAAAAGAAGTTATGCATGAAAATATTAATAACTATGCATGAAAATATTTTAAGGGTTCTTGCAACTTTCTCTTAATTTAAAAAATATGATTTGGTGGGTGGAGAAGGTGCTACAGAACTGCTATTTCCAGTACATACCTTGAGCCCAGCGCCATCAAAACAGGAAGCTGCACCAGGTGCATTTTTGTGCAATATCAATGTTTATAAGTCTCTACAGTGATGTGAGGAAGATGAAAGGAATTTTTTGTAGTCTCTCTTTTGAAAGGGTTGAATCTCTTCCAGTACTGCAGTGATGTTTTTCAAAACATAAAAGTTCAACAGGATGAATTAGTACATTAAGACAACAGCATGGAGTTCTTCCCATTAAAAAGGAAAACAATAAAAATCTAAACTTTGGACTCATCATTTAAGATGCACTACCAATGCACTTTAAAGTAGACTGTAGCAAGAAAAATAATATTCCTCTCCCTAGCTGTGGCACCCTCCAATTGCATATTAAGCTGGTGGACTTGTAAAAAACAGACTTTCCACATAAATGCACATCACATGTAATTCACTATGTGAGGCTGATTATTCTGATTTAGCCCCATTGGTTGATGATCATCTCTCTTGCCACTCCTCATTACCTGTTACTCTCCCAGGGATGTTTACCTGCCAAAGCAGCCCTCAGTAGGCAAAGTACTGCTGAAATGCTGCAAAATGTCTTGTGCTTTTGTTCTTAACTTCAGCCCAGACCACAGAGGAGGAAACTTTTCAGTGGGGTTGAGGGGATCTCCTGTAGATCCTAAGGATAACCAAGTCCTGCGCTGGATGGGGTAATTTCTCCAGTATTTCTTGGTTTCTACTCCCCAAAAAAAGTCCTCATACTTTTTATGATATCTGTCCTACATCTCTAGAAATGATGCAGAGGAAAAGTTTAGGAAGTGGACAAAGCTCTACAGCTGAGTATGGAGCCTCCTTATCTGCTCAAGGTACCTTTGATAATAGCAAGTGCTGTACAAATGAACTGGCATTGGCACCTGAACACTCAGTCCACAAGATTCTGCCTATTCTGATCACTTATTTAGCCCAACTCCCATTCACAAATAACTCTTGCTTATCAGCTGGATCAGCATCACTACTTATGTGTCTGCATACTGCTCCTCCATTCAGTCATTAACTTCTTTAAGGTTGTTTAACCAGGCTGATAATATGCAAAAAAGATTTTGATTAGCAGGGCTATCTGCTCAATACAGACCATTTTAAGGTTCATGTCAACTTTTAGAATGTAGCTCCAAGTGAGATAAAATGAATACTGTAAATAGAGCTCTGTATGCTGATGAGTTGGGCTCCTGCCATTAGGAGCAAAATAAAATGCAGGCCTAGGTAAATCAGCATATGCTGTACTACTGAGCTATCTACATGTCACATCTACATGTCACACTGTGACACTATGGCCCTCTATTTAATCAGAGAAGATGACTATTAGAGGAGATAAAGAAGTGAAAAGGGAAGGTGTGAGGTGGCATCAAACCTAGAAGCTGCTGCATTTCAGCTGGGAGGCTGGAAAGGTATGACTATTGAATTTGAACCATGAGGTCCAGTGTGTTATTTCTCTGACCCTGGTCCGCTTGGAATGCAAAGGTTAAGCCTTGTTTTCTCTTGGCTGAAAATCCTGGGGGCTTGACACTGAGTTGGAGCTGGAGTGTGGCTGTGGATGGGCCATAGCAGCAGAAGTGGAGTGGGGCAGATGGAGACACGTGTGTGAAAGCAGGAGGGGGCAGGGGAGGGGAGAGAGTTTCATGGCTGTGGAGGGTCCCACAGAGCAGGTGCCAGAGGGAACACATGAGCCACCTAAGGCATGCTCCTCCAGGTCTCTGCAGGAAGACTCCACGCTTCCCACCCACATGGTGCCTGAGCTAACATTAGAAGCATTCAGCTTGAGTGAAGTACCAGCTCAGGGAAAGGCAACAAGGCTGCTCCTAACAAATGTGAAACTCTTCATCCACATGCCCCCACATGCCATCTGCCCAGTTCATCACCCAAGCAAGGGAAAGCTGGAAGGAGTTCCAGGGTGAATAGCCTAGTGAAAGCAGAGGGAACAGAGGGCAGACTGTGTCTTCAGGAGTCCTGCCAGCATTGTTTGCCATAGTATCCATGTTTTCTGAAACACCCATAGTGACACCATTTATCAAAGACTGATTTTCTGTTATGGTGGCAAATAGTTTGGTCTGTAAGTGGAGCTACAACAGGCAGTGTGAATGGACAAAAATCTTGGCTATGTCTCTCTGCTGGGTGGAAATGCATTTGCCTTGGATGAAAAAACATGAAGTGGTCTTTACCACAGTGCACAGACTTATTATTTTCCAACTGTATTTGTTTCTTTGCATCTTTTGCCCCATTCTCTTTTCTTTTTTAATTTGCTTACCTCAGGGAAAAATTCCCTTCTCAAAACATTTACTCATGACTCAGTGCTTTCTCCAAGCACAGGTTCAGGGAAGTCAGTTCTGTTCTTTCCTCCTTTCAGCACAAAGAACTGAGACCAAATAAATTGAACATTAGGCCACAGCCTCCACTGGACTCTCAATGCAAATGCCAGGTGGGAAGGAGAGGCGGGATCTCCTGTGCACACCCCTTAACTCCACAGGATGCATCAGGTTTTCCCCAGGGCTGCAGGAGACAGCATTTCCCCTCTCAGGCAGACACTGCAGTGTAATGGGCTGTGATAAAAGTTGGATTGTGGTGAAAGCTGTCAAGGTACAGCACAGGAGCTCTTACACTCCCGGTAGCTGGGGTGAATTGCTTCCAGGCAGCTGGCTGAGGTTCACATTGTGGTGGTTTCCTTCTGGAGGCAACTTACCACTGCATCAGAAATGGTTTTGCTATTTAATGGATGTACTACAGCAACTCTCACAAGAAGTAATGGCCTGCTCTGTCCTCTTGTGGCTAGTGTGGGCCATATTTAACTCCAAGGCAATTTGTGTGTTTGCTGTTGATTGTGGGTGATAGTTTGTATTTCCAGTCAGGCTGGTGTACTATCTTTAAAGTCCTACGCCTCTGGTTGAGACTGTAAAACTTCTGGTGTAAGATAGCAAGTTCTGCCTCCAAGGACAGAGAACAACACATCCAATGGTTTGTCCTGTTTGAAGCCATTCTGAATGTCCTTGGTCCTTGCAGAGATAAGTGTCTTCCACAAGTGACACAAGGAGACATTGCTGGGAGGAAGCTTAGAGATCACTGCCTGGGGGGCTGATCTGATGACTGAATTAGCCGCATTTCTCTGTTTCAGTCTCAAAATTCAGGACATGCAGACATCAGACAGCAGGAAGAGGAAAGCAATTAGGTTAACACATCCCATGTTAGCCAAAGAAATTGAACAAATAAAATCGTATTTGTAAATAATGCAAATTACGCTATGCCAAAACATCAGCTAGAGTAACAGCCCTTACAAAAAGCTAAATTTTGCGGGAGAACATGTTGTGTGGCTCTCCATGCTGTAAAAGAGACCTCGGTGCCTGCTGTAAGATTTCCTTTTCCTTCTGTCTGGATACACTTACCTCTTTCTTGCTGTACCCTTGATCTGTATTTGTACTGCAGATAGGGCACATGAGCAAGGAAGATGAACAGATGTGCAGGAATGCTGAGGCTTTTTGCAATATCATCACCTTGGCCAAGGAGGAAGATGGCCTTTCAAAACCTGCTGGGTACTCATTCATAAATTGATGCTGTTGCACTAATGAAGGAATTCCAGTTTAGTCTTCAATGGCTCAAAAAAATCTTTAATTGTAGCACAGTACAGAGAAAAAGGCAAAAGCCTTGTATACATTACTAAAAAAACAAAGAGAAGCAAAAAGGTTAAATGGAACTTAATCAAATAAATTACATCCACCTGAGAACCAGTCACAAATTCCATATCTGGCAAATGCTGAAGTGGCTATTTTTCATATTTATCTGAAGCATTTGGTCAGTTTATAAGAATAGCTCACTTACTTCTTCAACGGACTTTAAAAACATTAAGTAACTACTCTCTAAATATTATCCTCTAAAAGTCCATTGAGATTCCTTTATTGCAGGCTGCAAACTTTTACACATTCAGTATGCAGAGGTCTTGGACTGCACAAAACCTTTTCCCCTTATCATACTATTTTATTTTTTTCATCCAAACCCTTTAAGCTGTGCTGCAGATTTCATTTTTTGCTCTAATAACCTTGAGAGGTGCTGTTAGGTGACTAATAAATTAAAATAGGGAAGATCAAGGCTCATATATTCAGAATTCTCAAGTTTCCCTCTGAGATAATATCTAATAAGAATGCACACCTTGGTCACACAAGAAGACCCCACAAGTATTTAAGCTATAACTGATACACAGTTATAGAGAAGCAAGGATTTATTAAAGGTGTAAGGTCTTAGCAGGAATGGAATTCTTAGGAGGAAAGTAGGCCCATTGACTGCTCCCATAATGTTTTACACAAAAACACTGAGACAGATCTGATTAAGTACATCAAGGCAACCAGTTGTGACATTTTTTTTTGCGTGTGAAGGTTTGAAAGTCCTTTGGTAAAACTGCTCATAAAAGCTACTGACCATGTGGGCAGGTGGGGTACTGTTTACCTGGATTCTCCTGACACATGACTTAATGCATTTGTATGACCTCCAATCCTAGGCACAGCTACATCTTGCACTTGCCACTGGACACCAAACCATCCCCTAGCCAGTCAGAAAGGGATTATTTCCCCACAATCAGTGACCCAGTAAAATATTATACAGAATAACAGGGGATTTATTTATTCTCTCTGCTCGACTGATTTGCTGTTAATATATGCTGCTGTCCCAGATAGGCATATAAATGGGCTTGCAAGTTCAGGAGCCTTCATGCTGAATTGCCTCGCTCAGGTGAGCACAGGAGCTGCTATCTGCTCCTGCTGACTCAAACTGCATGAAGAAAAAAAATGTAAAAAGTTATTCTACTATCAGAGTTCCTCTGGGTGTTTGCTAGTTATCAAGAGGCTTCCTTTCCTTTACTCAGAGCTCAAATTCCTAACTTAGGGTTGGTGTCAAGGAACAAAGCATGGACTTAGGGCTCTTCTACTGAGCCCTGTGAGCTCCTAGGCAGCTTGAGGTGACTCAGGAACAAGAGAAGCAGCAGCAAAACAAGGACACAGTGTAAGGGTATCTAACCACAGAAAGAACAGGTGGATTTGCAAATGATTCAATGCTTTGTGACCTTCTGAGTCTGGGTGATCTTGCTGTTGGGACATGACAAATGTTCAAGGTGGGCTGACTGCAGTTTCTGGCACTGATTCCTGACCCTGAGTAACTTTGGAATGCACGTACGGCTTTGGCTGTAATCCTGCCCAAAGTACCTCAGCTACTCTTAAAGGCTGTGCTGGGATTGCTTCTTGGAGCCATGCCACAGTACAGAAAAAAATGGATGATTCATGGGGCCAAAAGACCAAGTCATTTAAAATGAAACTTCAAAGGCATCTGGCTGATTTCTATATTTAGCTGCCTAGTAATAAGAATTTGAACAGCTGGCCTATTAATTAAGAAGAGGGCACCCTCCTGTAAACACTTAAACCTTCAAGTCAGTCTGGTCAGCTAGCTGAAAAGCATCTGCCCTCAGGAGAGGACTCTGCTTCAGATTACAACTCAAGTTGCCCAGACCTGGGGGAAGGCAAGATGTTGCATTAGATCCCACTGATTAATTCCTGATAGCTCCTTGCTAGAGAACTGTGTGGGCACAGCAGAGCCACCTAATCCTCTCTGTGCTCTGTAAATGGCTATGGGACTGTGCCATGACTATACTGCTTCTCCCTTCTTCTATAAAAGGTCATTTTTCTGTCAGGAACTGTGTTACAGGAAGAACCATGATGGCTTTAGGTGGCAAAGAGTCAAGGACAAACCTAAGCACAATGTGTTTTCTCATGCAACTATGTCAGCCATGGCTGAGTTCAGCAGAAAAGGAAGGAAACCAAGACAAACTCTCTGATGAATAATGGGGCTTCTACCGACACCTGTTGGCAAAACTCTCAAATATCCAAGGGTGATGGACACAGCTCCACACTTCACAGGTCACTCTGCCCTTCTCTATGGGACAATAAACCTTCCACTGGCAGGAAAGCAGAGGTAGCTGCCACACACTGTACTGAAGACAAAGAAAGACAATGCCATTTACCAGTCATTTACTTGGATGTGGGATCAATGTAACACATACAGTCTGGGTTTATTGTTGGCCTATGGCCATTTTAAGGTATTATCAGTTGGTAATGCTTAGCACTTAGTGGGGAAAACTCCTTGAAACAATAAATTTTGAAATATATGTTGAAAGCCTGCACAGTATAGTTTAGTTAAAATATGGCAATTTGAATGGCAGGACCTACTGAAACACTGTGATTACAAGGAATTAAGTAAACTAGGTATGGCTGCTCCTATGAAAGATGTCGGAAAATTTCTGGATTTCGGAACATTTGAGTGAGAATTTTATCAATATTTTCAGTGCATATATCATGAGCAAACACACAGCTGCCCTACCTGTTAAGGCATTAGTGTTAGTGCAGCAGAACAGTGAATGACCAAATGCAGATCTTACCTGGGAAAGCCAGGCTGCTTTCGGGTCTGTAAAGTGCAGAAAGTTAAGGATGGAAAGCCACCCAAGCCAGAGAAAGAGAAGCCAACATCATATACATCATCTGTAGATGATTGTATAAACCTTGCAAACCATTAATAGGGGTAGGAAATGAGAAATTGTTTTTACATGGGGGGATTGGGTTGGGGTGGAGCATACAAAGCAAATCGGCCCTGAGGTTCACAAGCATGTCCTCTTTTGTAGCTTAAAAGAAACACAAATAACAGAGGAAGCCGAGTCATGGGCAGCACACTCAGGCTTCAGCTGGGCTGAAGTTGAGGGCTACACTCTACCTACTGCAGAGGCCAAAAGCTCTGGAGCACTGCAGCCCATGTGACACAGGGAGAATGCTCAGGAAGGCTCCTTCCACCCCAGCTTGTGGGAAAATGTCACCAGAGCAGAGTAACAGATTATCCTGCTGCACTGCTCTTACATATCTGAAGTCCTTGGTTTAACCATTTGTTGCAGAAATGCAACTTCTGTTGGTCTTGTGACTATTTACTGAGCCACTCAGTTTTGTAAACTTCTTTCTGGGTCTTCCTGGCATGCTTTAAATATTAAAAGTTCTCATTGAGCTGGCAGAATAAACAAAGAAGTGTTCCAAAGAGAAGTCTATCTTGCTACAAATTTCATTTTTGTAAAACGTCAGGTTATTCTTTGTGGCCTCTAGAGCTCATACAAAATGTAGAGATTTTCCTTTTCCCCTTCTGTAATCAATAGCATTGCTGCTGTTATTTGGGTTATTGATTGCCAGTCATTCCTACCCAGACATGTTTCCTGAAGATCATTCAGGCCAGAAATATTAAGATATGAGGTTATCTGATGTGAACATGCAGTTCTTCTGAGTGCTGGTACACATTCCTTTTTTCCTATTAACATGATGCAGGAGGAGCAAGCCTCTTACTTCTGCATAAAAGGTTATAAAATTTATTACCGTAAGTTCCTGGGAAATATGAAGTTGAATACATAAATACAGCAAAGTAAAAAACACATAAGATTCCAAGACAACAAGTGCAAGGAATGTCTGGTACACTGTGTAGAAACCCTTAACACGAAACCACTTACAGGTGTCCTGTCACCACTTCTATGGCTCCTGAAGCTCCTGGCTGCTGCATCTTCCGCAGTTTGGGATGCAATGGGAGACAACAGAAAGTTGCTTTGGGTCAGAAGTGCCTTTAGAGGGTAATTTTAAATATCCAGGCTCTGCCAGCTGCTGAGGATTTGATGATAATCTGGTGACTGCTATTCTGCAACTGCAGCATGGTAGACTGTTGGATTAAAGCAATTAAACATTAAAACTCAAGGAGTTTAATATGCATTTTTACTTTTCAGTCAGATGTGTCCTAAAGCTTATTTATAACCCTCCATCCATCGTAGGTCATGATATATAAACCCACCTGAGTCCCTGCAGGGCAGTGTCCCAGCAGCAGCACTGAGCTGACAGTGTGGAGGAAGATGCCCAAAGCCCTGAGCAGATGAAGCCCATTAGCACAGGATGCCTCAGTTTTAATAGATCAAAAGTAACTCCTAAGAGCTGCAGTGGAGAATCTCCCTGAGATTCTGTTAGCTGCAGCTGTTAGCTGGGCAAGAGTCCAACACCTCCACATGCCAGGCCCTTTGCCTTGAAGAAACCAATCAGGGATCAATAGTGGATTCTTAAAGGGGCTGCTTACTTTAAATACTTGTTAACTTGCAGCTTCAGCATAATTAGCTGTTAATTTGTTTTACATTTCTGAGTCTCCTGTGTCTCTGCCACATGACATTCATTCCTAGCTCTGTCCTTCCTGATGACAGGTTCATGCTTTTCCCTCTTAAGAGGCATTTGAGTCGTTTTTTGATAACCAAAGTGTACAAAACAGAAGAACTACTTCTAAAAGGAGGTGTCAGATGTACAGATGTGCTCCACCAGCTTCACCAGTTCTTTCATTCTGCTGCTTCATTCGGCAGTGCCTGATGCAGCACTGGGATCACTTCAATACCCAGCAGTTAATGGATGGACAGGCAGGAAGAACCCCAACCCTGTCCGAAATGAGGTACCTTTGATATGCTTCTTACCAGCCTTTCCTGCAATGAATGCACCACTTGAAAGGATGATCTCCTGCTCTGGGAACAGCATGCCTCCTTAACTACAATCACACCAGGGAATTCTTGCTCCAGAGTACCCACTGTACTCTGACACAGTCTCAAATCTATTCATTGTAAGAGCAAGAAAATGCAAGGTTAGAGCAGGGGAGCACAAGTTCAAGGCCAGATCATAGCTGGAAACGTCTCCCCCAACAGGAACAAACATAATTTGGAATTCTCTTAGGAAACAAAAAATTGCCTTCAGCTATCCTTTGTACAGGGAGATAAAAGACTAAACACTGGGAAGTGTGTTTAATACTCTCAAATACTTGGACAGAGCTGGAATTACCTACAAGCCGTGCAGACCGCAGCACTGTCGCTGAACCCTGCTGACAATCCCCACGTACTTGCTCCAGCCATTCTGTGCCAGCAATGCTCTCCCAGGACCTACATAAAGATATTAATAGCATTTCATCTCACAGGAGCCTGGTGCAAATCTTGACGCATGGTAGTGGCAAGCTTTGCAGTCTCACCCTTCCTCTGTTCTGCATGAATGCGCTCTTACTAGGCTTTATTTATTTTCATAGTAAACACAATTCCGGGAAAAGCTTCCCTGCGCCCTCTGCTGGTTTTCCAAGGCAGCCATTTTCACCTATTACGACTCTTCTGTAAAATACCAGTAGGTTCCCATACCTCTTCCATTTTCTTTTGACTAAACTGCAGCAAGATATAAAGAACAGAGTCATAGGTGCAAGTTATACCAATTACTTCCTTCTGCTTCCCTGTGACCTGCAAAATAACTACCAATTTTCATGTTTACTTACCAGCATTTTTTCTGAACCAGACAGTTCAGGAAATTCAGGCAATCCCCATCTCTTCATAAACAGTAGGCTTCTTTAAGAAGTCTGCACAGAGAACAGGAGTTGTCTTTGGTTCCCTTTTTTGTTGAGGAGAGTAGCAAACTCCATGCACCTTCAGCCTGAACCTTATGGCCACAAAGTAATTTGTGAGTGGATGGATCAATTATCTCCTTGTATTTCTGTCTTCATTGCCAAGACTCCTTGAATACTTAACCACAAAGATTTAAGCAATTGTACTAGGTTATTCCCAAGACTCTTCCAGAATAATTCTTTAGTCTCTAATGTAAGTTTTGTATATTCCACGAGTGTTTTCCAAAAGACTGCATACTGCTCTGATTCTCACTGGTGACTTATTCTGGTATTCAAAGCCAGTTCTGCAGGTTTTAATAGTCAGGTTGGTAAGACTTAACCCTTCTATTTCCTTATTTTTGTGGCATTTTGTTTTGCCATATGTGTAAAGGCACTCTAACTTTATCCATAAACATAAGACCCTTTGATAGTAATTCTCCAAAGAAAAAGACATGAGCAGTTCCCAATGGCCAGATGGTGAGACTTGTCAAATACAAGCAGGGTATACCCTCAGTGCTAGAAATCCACAGCATAATCACAGGCAGGGCCAGGCCATGACTGTAATCAGGGATATGGTGTCTGAAGATTCACAGCTGAGACCAGGTGAGACTCTCTAACTCTGAAAGTCAACAACCCAGAGTGACCCCTCTACAATAAAGACAAATGGGCACCAGATCCAGCTAGGGATATACAATGGCAGTATCTCTACCTTGTCAGGAAAAAGGAGGTGCTCATTAATCAATCCAACTTTAGTTTAAGGTTTTGGATGTGGACACAGCCTTTCTTGAAAATTCTCTCTGCTTCAGTTTTCCCTTCATTCAAATCTGCACCTTTTTTAAGTCTATTAGCCAGTTTGCTTACTAAATGCTGTGCCAAACCTGTAGCCTCCATTACTGCTCAAGCTCTTTGTTATCAGCAAATGCAGGAACAACAAAAAAAACTTCCAAGGCAGTAGAATTTTCACTAAAGAAACAAAAACCCACTAACGAGCAAAACACCACTGACAAATCCACAAAACCAAAACCCTCACACAGCATGCACCTCCACTATGAAATTATCCTTTTCTAAGAGTGCTATAAATACACTGCTCTCTCAGAAATGCTGATGTGATGATGGTGCTGCTTCTTTTGAACTTATCTCTTAGGGAGACTAGAGAACCACTTTATGTCAAAATACAGTGTTAACAAAGTCTCTCCCTACTATTCTCAGTGATATCACGCACACACCACTCATAAGAAAGAAAGAAAACTTGTATCAAAATCACACCAGTGAAAGCCACTACTGAGGAATCCAGAGCAATCCTAAAAGCAGAAATGAAACCTGGCTGCAGCCAGCTGCCCTCCCAATGAACTGACAGGCAAGGAGACAGCCACGCTCCTGTGACACATGCTGTGTGTCCAGCACACAGCAACTCAGGGTGTCAGGAGCTAGCCCACGTCTCTGAAGGTGCCTGCCCCCTTACAGGAAGGTCAGAACTGGTAGTCATGGAAATATTCAGTATCTACACCAGCAAGACCAACTGCTGCACTGCTGCCTCAGCTCTTCAACTCGCAGGTTTTCTCTGCACCAGCCTCCAACAGTTCACTTTAAGTGGGAGAGCCTGCCCGCTCAATGTCTTGGGTCACTGCAGGATGATAACCAAACACCAGTACTGAGTGGGAACAACAAACACTGTCATGCAAGGTATCTTCCAATTTTGAAGCAGGAAATGCAAAATTTTGATTGACATTCATCTAAAAGTTAGGATAATTTTGAGCAGTTTTCAGGAAATGCAAATTCATTACATTCAATGTAAAACAACTACACTGCAGATTATTAATCCAGCCCTGAGTTAGAGCATTAGGCAAGTACAGTCAGCTTCTGAGGACAGTATTAATCTTGGAGTTATGTTTTTCATCAGTGCATTTCTTTAAACAATTATTGCTTAACCTTCCATGAAACTCTGCTCTCAATTTTCCACCTCAATAGTGCCAGCTAGAACTCCAAAACATCCAGCTAACATATCTGGCACCACAACTGAAAACATTCAATACACTCCATCTGAAGGGTTCAGATCTAAGATCTCCTCTTGGCTTCAACTAGTTAGTACAATTGGAAACGGAAGATACTCAGACAAATGACAATGTCAACTGCCCCTGAGAAATGGGCTGCACAAAGGTGGGCAGCAAGACTATCTATCTACCTCCAGTCACAGCCATGACTATTCTGATACATGTTCCACTGAAGATATTTTATTTTTAAGTTAGGTCCACCATTATTTCAGAAGAGACAAGTTCCCGGCCGTTCTTTTTACCGAGGAAGGCACACCAGTAATCACACCAGCATTTGATAGGCACCGAGTCCGTTTTACTAGAAGAATCCGCAACCCCAAAACCATTAAATCCTGCTTCCCATAACCAGTGGCAGGCAGCTCTCTTTGGAACTCAGAATCTGACTTGCATCCGGAAATGCATCTGCTTTGTAGCATTGTTACTCATTCCTGTCTTCAGCATCCACTTTGACTTCATCCTCTGCAGGTACTGCATGTCACGCTGCTGAGCAGAGATGGCTCCTGCAGGGAGAGAGATGGATCAATGCCTGTCACCTTTCCTACAACTTGTATGCAAACCAGCTGACTTGTCTAAGTACTTCAGTACCTACAGGTTTTCCTTCCCATACTGGCACTCGTCTTTCTTTCCACTTTTCTTTGGGGAAAGCCCAGTTCCCTCTACAAATACCCAGGACTGTGATTAAGGCAAAACATTGTTTTGCATTCCAAGTGTGATTCTAAAATTTCAAAACTGGATAGACTACAGCACTGTTCCCCAACTGGAAAAATATTCCATCAAAGCATGACTTAGGTTACATTACTAAATAGCAAGAGTAGTGACTTGGACAGGCAGAAACCAAGAAATCTCAGGAAGTCACCAAGTATCACAAACAATGGAATGAAAAGCTTGCACAGAAGCTGCACTAGATTGTAGAAACAAACTTCCTAAACTGCTTGGATGTCAGGAATTAAAGTGAACTGAGTGGAAGACAACTACTGCACAAACCCCATGTGTAAAGCAAAGTTGACCTTTGGAATTGCAGAGTGCTGACCCCCAGAGCCTCCTCCTGTGCAGAGCCCTGCCACTGTCACTCACCTGGCTGCCCCGTCCAGCCCAAGGCTCGGTACTGCTGCAGCACCCGACCCACGGCTCTCTTGTTCTTCGCAACAGCCACGGCTCTTGTCACACCAAAATGCTGCTTGTAGTACCTCATCAAGGAACGGTGACCCACCCTGGCACCTGCTCACAGGAGGGGACATCTTGTTATCCATCATGAAACAGCTTCTGAAACGGAGTACTCAAGCACACTGAAAACTGTGGAAAACCCCTCTGCTGAGATACGTTTTCAAAGGGTCCAGAACCTTCAAAATTTTAGGACTATTAGGATCTTAATGTAATTACTGTAAAAGCTGCTTGAAGAAAAAATACAAAATGTGCTGTTGTTCAAGAGGGCCCTGGCTTAGATAATAAACACGCAGTTATCAGAAAAGAAAATTTTAATTAGTACAATGAGCAGAGAGGCAATGCTGTTTCAAGTAAACAGTGAAGCCACTTGCTGACATTCAGGAAAACTTGTGCAACTGCAGAATTGGCAGCACTTTTCAGAATGAAAGGGCTGAGGTCCCCTCATAAAAAACCACCTAACAAAAACAAAAAAAAAAGCAAAAAAAAATGCTGAACTACAGAAAGGCTATTTAATAATTTAATTTACTGAACTAGTTTACTGAATTAGGTAGGAGCTGGCTCTCTACAAAAAAAACTCTACAAGATGTAAAACAGGGAAAGCAACCCACTGCCCCAGTCCACATATCCATCACTGCTGCAGAAGCTCCACTACTTGGCAGTGAAACTAATGCAAGGTGAGGACATACACCTAACAAAACTTAAAAAAACTACCTTCTCCCTTCCCAGAGGAAAACACAATGGCCTGTGCTGCAGGTACTGGAAGCAGATATGGGAAGTGCAGAGGAACTAAGCTGTAGCACAAATCCTGTGCCCACCTGATGGAAGAATCAGCTCCATGGTGTCATCATCATAATCCAACTCTTTCTCTGCCAGGCGCTTTCCAGGACCCTCCACATCTTTCCCATCCTCGTGATCAGGGTAACTGCTCCTGTGGAAAAGCAGCAATACATGGTTTAAACATGGAGAGCAGCCACAGCTATCCAGACCCACTCCACAGAAGAACCACCATGCACAGCTACAGCAAGGCACAAACATTGTCACGTTTCACCTGCCCTGGTCTGAGAGTTCCTAACAGCAGAACCTTGCCCTGAACAGAGCCTGGAGACAAGGAATCCCTTCCTCCACCCTGTTCTGCAACTCAGCACAGCTCTACGGCTGCAAACTTAACAGTGACTGATGGTAAAAGCCACCACAGTGCAGGTCACCAGCTCTGCACAGCCAATGAATGAGTGCTCTCAGAAGCTCCACGTGTCACCATAACACGAGGTATTTCCAACCAAAATGAACACAGCTTAGGATAAATTGCAGGGAGTTCAGTAAGAGGCCTCTAAATCACAGCAGTCCTGTTTAACTTCAGCTATGCAATAAAACTTATGTAAGAAACACACAGAAGGTAGGGTTAAGTACAGTAGTAGGTGTTAAGTACAAAATCTGTTTAAAAGGTAATGGGGAAGACAGTTATGATCTTTTACAGCCTTTGCTGGTGCATTGAAATCTTAATTCAGTAACAGCAAACATACAAAACAGAATTCAAAATGTACTTTGATGTAGGACTGGTAATAATGCTCACAGAAGAAGACAACCAACCCTGTTGTTACCATTACCTAAAAGAGTGGGGAACCAGCAGTGCAAAATAAGAACTGGAACCTGAAACACCACTAAATTTTAAGAAAGAACACTAGTTTCTAATGTAATATTTAACTGTCTTTTTGTCCCCACCTGTGCGCCACTCAAAGAGAAATGACCTCACCTAAAATCATAGAAATCTGCAAATTCCAGGGCAGCATCTCCATCTGTGAAGAGTTTGCAGTGGCTTTTATCATTCATATGAGCCTGGACTGCTTCCGTAGAGTAGAAGGATTTCCCCTTTTCATTGCACCAGATGCAGATTTTCCCAACGCCAACTTTCTCTCCTGCAGAAAAAACATTGGCACTTCTATTGCTCTGAACAAAATCTCCCTAGTCAGTAATTAACATTTCTGTGACAAAGCCTTCCCAGCTTGCAGGTATGGAGACTCATGAGGAGCCTCGAGCCCTTAATTTCCAGGACAGCCCTGCTGCTCCTATGCCTTGACCATATGGCCCCATTAGGGATAAGTTTGGCCATTTAAAGATTTCTTGTGACAAGGTATGGGTCATTCAGTATTCTCAATAACAAATTTTCAACTTCCAATACATCTTCCTATCCAATACTCCAAAATTATTTTCTTTTTATGGTTATTTTTAGACTTGAAGGATGACATCTTTTTTCCTAGCCTTTAACTCTCTCACAAGCATTGTAAACCAAAGAGAGAAATATTTGTGACTCACTGGTAGGACAATACAGTTCATATGCATGCTCCAACAACAGAATTTTGTCCCAAATTTCACATTATCTGAACAATTTTCTCAACATTAGAACACTATTTGAGGGTGCATGACCATGTTTGCTCAGCCAAGTTTTATCTCATTCTCCCTGGAAAGTCTGTGGTCCTGCTCATGATCAAAATACTAACAGCACTCAGACAAAAAAAAAAAAAAAAGCAACCCAAACCAAAACATTTGGTGTCATATCCAAATGAAAATAAGCACTATCAGAACTTAATTATCCTGACAAAAAATTAGAAACATTCTGTCATACCAAGATACTTGATTAGTCCTCTGAGATCCACAAGGTACTCTATGTCTGGAATAAAGAAGCTGTGGATTTTTGTCATATGTGCCACATTTTTTGTGAGAGATCTTGAGTGATGGGAACAGAATAAGCAGTCTGTGACAGGTATGGCCCCAACAGCAGGAACACTTTCAGCCTCTGCCTGTTGTCCCTCTTCCTCCACACTTTCCATCTCTTCATCGGAGCCGATGTCTTCATCAGAGTCAAAGTCTTCACCAGAATCCATATCTTCCCAGTCTTTTAAAGGAAGTTTAAAAAAAAAGTATTTATTTTATACTTTTTCCAAGCAAAATTAATCCCAAACAAGTTAGAAAAAGCCATCATAGAACATACTGCATTTTTTGTTCTTACAGTTAAGTGCCACACAGTCACTTCCAGGTGTAAGAATTTCCCATTGCCAGTAAAAGACATTTCTAAGATGCACAGCAAAGAACAAGGTTGCTCATAAAAACCATTGGCAGATCTGATACTTCCCCACTCCATTTTCTCAACTATTAATTCTTTACTGCTGTTTCTAGGCCTTAAATTTGATTCACCACAGCACAAGAACACAAGCACGGCTCACTGAAAACAAGACAACTCCGGTAATATCAGGAAAATATGCATTTCCAGCAGTGAGGGAAAACACACTCCTGTTCACACACAAAAGAACAATTAACATTCACAAACCTACTGAGACTTTTGCAATACAATTCATGACTAACACATTAATACCAGACAGGTGCGAACTTCCTTCTTCAGGTGTTACAATGTATGTTCAGAGGTAAATGTTTCCTCCCATGCAGAACAGATTCACTGAACTGCAACTGAAATTTCAAGAGCTGTACACAACTGCTGTAACAGATGCAGTAACGTGACACAGGGATTTCACACGCTGGAATGAAGTTCCACCTCATTCATACCTGTCCCCTTGCTACAGCTCAATCACCCCATTCAGCTGCTCCAATGGATGCATTTGGAGCTGCACTGTCAACTACAGCACTGAAAGCATCCAGGTTAAAAATAACCCTTTTCTGGAAATTCTGAAGCTCTGATCTTTTCAGTGATTTATTTTCCAGGCTGACCTCCAACACAACGCTGTGTTCACAGGAAAAGGCCACTGGGGTGGCAACTCTTAATCCCATTTTAACACAGACATCAACATGCTGAGAAGTGATGCCACACAGGTTAAAGAGCAAACTTTCTCCTCTGGTCTTGGTGGGCAGAAGGAAACAAAACCAACCACAGTTCCATCCCCCTTCAGCAGATGAGAAAATGAGTTGGGAGAATAGCAAATGATCAGAACTGGATTTTTGTTCATTTATTTTTCAGAAGTAGTTTTAGGGTAACCTATTTGTTAGATTAGCCTTCTTAAAGGAAACTCCCTTTGACAGTTTATGCAGGAAATAGTGCTCATACTAGTGACTGTATTTAATCTTTACATGCATTAGTGTCTGTCTGTAAGTTGAACAGCTGGCAGTTCAGACACTAACACAGAATCCTTGACTGCAAACATGGGCCAACCTTAACTCCTTGGATAAACTGAAAAATTAATCAACAGCAAGACTTTTTGTGATGGAAGATGCTGCACTGCTACAGAAGTAGGAGGAAGCTTTTGCTCAAACCACAGTTTACCCCAAGCAATCTTCCATCAGTGTGTTTACTGTCTTACCTTCTTCATTATCCTCTTCTTCCTCTGCTTGTTGCTTGGCCAGTTTCCTTGCTTGCTGTTCAAACCACTGCAGCCGTGGAGGTATTTCTGGTCGTTCTCTGCTCTGGGACAAGCTGGCACTTTCCCTGGAAACTGGAGAGCTATTTGCATTACTGGGAGGTAGAGGTGTCTTCTTTGGAGATGAAGATGGCTGGGCTCTGATGGCTTGCTGAATAGCTGTGTTCATTTCATCTTTATTTACACTTTCTGGGGCCAGCCCCTTTTCCAGATTCTTCTCATTTAGTATTTTCACCTTCTTGCTGACAGCTTGAACAGCTTTTTTCTCCAGCTCCAAGTGCTTCTTGGACTTCAAGTGATTCTCATAGGCATTGAAGGTGGAGAACCTCTTGCTGCACACTGTGCAGTAAGTGGCAGTGATTTTGTTCTGCTCCTCTGCTACTGCTCTCTGCGCCAGCACTCTCTCTTGGAAATTCTCAGCAGTGACAGGAGGCATGTCAGCAACTTTACGCTTCAGGTTGTACCTGTGCCAGTCGGTTTTGTAATGGGCACGCTGAATGTCACCATCCTTGAAAGCCACGCGGCAAGTGATGCAAGTGTAGGTGGCCATTACTAGAAAGTGGAAAAAAATAAAATCATGCTAAAAAATCATCTAACAGACACAAAAAAGCCCCAACAAAACATCCTGATGACCTTCTTTTAAGGCAGTGTTTGACACACAGTTCTCACACAGAATTAAATTTGTTAAACATCAGCAACGAGTGCAGTATTCTTGGACAGGAGCAAGAGAGGAAACTTATAAATAAAAGACTTTGAGTTTACATGTACCACAGCAGCAGCTGAGCATCCCAGCTCTGGATGCAGAACCTGCTGTGCCTGTTGGGACTGGGATGCAGGAGAAGGCCCCTAGTCACAGCAACAGTATTTCAGAAGCTCTACAGTTTTCACTGAAAGTCACATCGGTGACTAAAGGTTCTTAACAAGCTCATGTTCTGCCAACTGTAAGACTTCGAGGACACCAGTGATTCCTCAGAAATAAGGGTAAAAAACGAAAACCTGCTTACAGGCCTATTTTCTATTTTCCACAGCCTTGTTAAATGGCAAAAGAAAGCTACTGCATTTAAAAATAAGCACTAAAATTTCTCAGCTACTTTGGAGCAGTGCATGTAGTGCTGACAACACTTCACCCTGCAGAGCTGCTCATCTGCAGATGCAGTCAGTCACACCCAGATCTGGCACTTGAAGCCACTGCTAACACTGGTCTCCCTCCACTTCCACCATCCAGCTGAGCCGTGTTACTGGAGCTGGGAAAGGACAACTGCAGGGCAGTGACCTGCCACTGATGCTGCCACTTTCCAAACCCATACATTTCCTTCCTTCTCAGTGCTTAGTGAAAGTGNTTTTTTTTTTTTTAACCAAAGTTAATGGAATCTCTTGAATGCTCCAAAAGCAAAAAGCAAAAAAATCATGATCTGGAGATCACAGAAAGCACTCTCATCTTTTAATTGATTTAGAAAAAAATATGGCTTAATCTGGAGAAAAAAGAAATAACACATCAGGATGAGGGGGTCTGAAAGCAGGGAGAGGAAGAGCAGTCCCTCCCTGAAGCTCCTAACAGGAAGAAGCAGTGGCAGAAGTCATAAACATGTAGAGTCAAAACACACGTTATGAAACACTCATTCCATGGAACCACTGGACTCCTTCCTTATTATTGTTTGTGGTATCTACAGTGCAACAGTGATAGGATAGATACAGAAAATAAAGGCCGTATTATTTTATCTGGAATACTATAAGCCTCTATAAGTAAGTAACTTATAAGCAGTGGAACAGATGCTGTTTGTGTTTCAGAGAAAAACGTATTCACCGCCCACTGAGAGATCCCGAGTATTCCCTGAGGCGTTCCCCTGCCACCCTGCCCGCCCAAGCACCAACCTTTGCCATAAACCACTGACCCAGAGCCACGCTGGCTGTTCGTGACAAACTCCTGGCAGAACCCCAAAATCAGAACACTCTGTTCTGGCCCACGACAGACAGACAGACAGAAGCTACATGCTGTGTTACCACGGGGGCATTTAAACACACCCAACCTCCTCCTGCTCCACCCCACCCAAAAGAAGAGGTTTGTAACTAAGAGAAACCAAAGCCATGAACCTTCACCTCTGACTACTAGGCGGAGACAATTTACAACTCAAACTGCACTAAACAGAGAAATCCCCTGTAGTTAGGCAACGCCTTCCCATGACCCGCCTGCATTTCCCCTCCGGTTTTAAGCCACAGGACCGAAGCCCCGAGTCCTACCTTGTGTGGGGCTCAGGAACACGAAACCCCGGGCACTCACAAGCCGGCGGCACAGCCAAGCCCTTCCAGCCGAACCACGATCTCCCCGAGGCTCCTTATTACGGCTGGTTTTCAGCTGCCTTCGGCTGGATTTAAACTGAGCCCGTATCCCTAATCCTGGCACAAGGCAGGTGCTTACCACACGGACAAGAAATTCGGGCAAAACCTATAGATAAACAAATACAAATAAAATAACACAAGAGATCAGACGGGCCGCAGGCGGCCGGCGGGAGCCACCAGGCCAGGCGTGGACCAGGCCGGGCTCACAGGGAGCCTGTATCCCAAGGGAGCGCAGCCGGCTCGGCCGGGACACGCCGCCTACCCCCCACCCTCGCCGGGCCGGGCCACCCTACCTGATCCGTCCCTTCCCATCCCACGCTATCCCGTCCCGCCCGGTGCCATCCCGCCCCTCAGGCCCGGCNGCGCGGGGCACGGGCGGCGCCCGGCGCTGAGGGGGGACGGGGCTCGCTGCCTTCGGTCGGTCGGGGTTTGGTTTGGTTTGTTTGTTTTTGTTTTGTTTGCTTGATTCTTTTCACGGAATCACTTAGGTTGGAAGAGATGCCTTAGATCATCCAGTCCAGCCTAGGGCCGAACACCACCCCTTCAACTAAACCATCCAGCCTTTCCTGAAACACCCCCAGGGACGGTGACTCCATCTCCCTGGGCAGCCCATTCCAGTGTCTGATCACCCTTTCCGTGAAGAAATTATTCCTAATGTCCAACCCAAACCTTCCCTGTTGCATCTTCTGCCTTCTTGTCCTGTCACTGGTTACCTGGGGGAAGGGGCCAAACCCCACCTGGCTGGAAGCTCCTTCCAGGTAATCCTAGAGAGTGGTAAGGTCGCCCCGTCTGTTGTTACAGGCAGCAAACACACAATGAGACGGTGAAAGATAAAAACTAACACATATTTATTAAAACAATCAATATAATAGTTCCATGTTTACAAAACAGTGATCAGGCAGGTAAAGTGCTGCAGAATACTTAAATACGGACATTTTGTAATTCTCCAGTTTCTGGTTGCCCGGGTGGGGGTTACTCACAGAGTGCGACGCCGCTCACGTGTTGAGAACAGACGTGGAGACTACAGGGATTTGTTCAGAAGGCTGGGACAGCCTGGAAAAAGTGCAGAACGAACACAGAACAAGTAGAACGAGTATCTCTTCAGATCCTGTTGCTTTGGGTTTACAATTATTTAACCTCCTCTGCATAGTTTAGTATTTTTTCCACTAACAAACAGAAGAACGGTCAGTAGGTGTGTGGTGCGTCCGAGTGTTGGAAACGGATGGCTATGCACTGGATTTGACACACCTAAGGCCACCAATCCGACAGTGATCCTGACACGTGTACTGACACAAGGGGAAATATTCCAAGTATGAAAGAGTGACCTGCATCCCTGCCCTCTTCTTCCATCAGGATGCCTGAAGAAGCCACTGCAAGGCACAGGAGGGTGAGCCCTTTACTGCCAGGTATGAGCACACACACACAACAAGCAGCACTGATCCCAGGGCAGGATCACACACTGTTACCCCACGGCATTGGCTCACACCATGCCCTTTATGCTGCCTGTGTGCCTTTGGACTGGAAATCACATGCAAGCAGGCTTTCCATGGAAAAGCTGCATCTTTCAAAGCTATGTACTGCTTTATAGCCCCTTGCCTGTCTTCCTGCCCATGCATTCAGTTTGAAGAATGGGAAGGTGACGACAGTGCTTGGTAGGAAAGATGCAGTGGACCATTGTGACAGGAATTTTTAGAACAGCTATTTCGTGGCTGCTGCTATAATACAGCAAAGTGAAGTTTTCTCCAGGGATTTCCAACTGAGAGCAGTGTGGAAGGAATCCACAAAGGAGAGAAACATCTTCTTTGTGTTTTGCTGGCGAACTGCTGGCAGTGGAATGTATTGTGTCCAAGCAAAGTGTTTCTTACATGTGGTTGGTTGTGTGGAAGGGAAGAGAGAATTTCCTACAGAAAATGAGACATCTTTTTACTACCTGAGGAAGAATATTAAATGTTACAGAATGACATCCTTCCCATTACACAGTATTTAGGGGCTTGAATGTAATTGACTACCGTGACAACAGAAAAAAAAAATTCTGAAGACACTCAGATAAGCAATTATGTCCCTAACTTTAATGATTTACTTGTTCAAGTTTTGGTTGTTTTTTTCTTTCTGGAAAAAAAAAAAAAAAAAAGAGAGTCATACTGGAGAAAAATAAATCTATTTACTTATCTTGAAACCAGAAAATGGGTAATTTACAAAAAGTCTGAGAAACTCCTCCAACTGCTTTTCTTTCTGATCTAATCTATTTTTCTAGAAGAGTGCCCCTGTGTTACATACTTTTATAACCACAAGTATTTTTCATAAAACAACAATAAAGTGCACGCTGTTACAATGCCACCATTGACAGCCAGCTCGTCTGTCCTGCCAATCTGCTCCAGAAAAGCCTGTGAAGGACTGCTCCCCTCCCTCCTGCCTCTCCCTGTCCCACAGCCTGTTTCCCCTTCTGGCACCAGTACTCCTGGACAAGGAAGCACACAGTCGTTTGGGCGTCCTATAAAGCTTCATCAACAACTTGGATTTGTACTCTTTTAACTGTACAGATTGTCCTAAACATGTGGCAAGGAAATGAGGCTTTTCAGTCATCTGAGAACTTTTTAAACTCACTGATTTTCCAGCACAAGCTTTTTTAAATTTTGGTTGGGTATTTGATTTTTTTGTTTATTTGGTTTTTCCAGATGAGAAGAACAGGCTGGTGAAAGCTAAAGAAACTTAGCAATTAATGCTGTGGAAGTGATGTGGGCCATGTTTTCCAATGATTTCCAGAAACTCAAGTGTTGAGATATTGTAATTTTGAAAGCTGAATCTTGTGGGATCTATATCCCGCATCCACTTATTTCATAATGCATTTGATAATGAAGGCACAGGCTTACCCTTTTACTGGTAAAGGACAGCAAACACGGTCAATATGCATTACTGACACAAAAAGCACAAGCAACAATAAAGCTAGTCAAAAAATCTCAGCATCCTTCCTTTTGCTATACTCTTTTTGGCCATCTGCCCATTTTTCCACCTCAAAAGGAAAACAAAATACAAAATGAAGTTAATTTCAAACAAAGGTTAACCTACACATATATGTTAGTGGAAGATTTTTATCATCTGTTGCTGTACTTTTTGAGGGTCCTAGATGACTGTATTTACCTCTTCAAATGCCAGCAAATGGAAATTTACTTGAGTAGTAGTAGCAGCTGACATGGTCCCTCAACTTTGCTAATGGTTTACATCACATTAAAAGAACTAGCTTTATTTCTTCCTATTTCTTGGATTACTATTGCTTGGTATTGCAATGCAGTTTTGTCACGGGTGAACAAAAAAGCCCTAGAAAAATAAGTTATCTGCTTGGGATCCCATGCCACTTACTCAGCATGTGTGGACTTTAAACTGGCAAATAATTTAAACAAGTTCTTTTTTTGTTTTGAATTATATGCCAAGAAGAAGATTCTGAGTGTCTTCTCTAGCAACTTGACCTCACCAAATGCTTCTAAGTATCTTAAAACAATCACTTTGCAACACAACTTTTGTTGCAAGTGGAAGCAGCTATCACGGGAAAAAAAGCCAAACCAAAGCCTACAGAATCTCAAATTAAGGAAGTGGCACCTAAAAAGCCTTTATGCTTTTTTTTTAAATCTCTAATCTCTACTCCAAATAGTAACTACTCTCACCTGCTCCCAAAAATGTTGTCCAGTTTACACAATATTAACTTTTAAACGTAAGGATTCATTGGCTGACTTCACATGGGCCATACTGCCAAGGACCAGACTCCATCAAGGAACACAGCAGGTGGTCAGTCATAGAACATGCCACTTTACAACTCTACAAGCCTATAACAGCAAAAAACTTGGAAATGCATCACCATATCCAAAATAAATCAAAGGTTTTAGGTATGAAATCTAGGGGTTTTTATAGTGTTGCACATATATTTAAACTCGAGTTGTGCCAGTTAATGTGTTTCACATATAGTAGATGCACTACACATAATGCTAACTGCAGGGATCCATATTTTTGGTAGGATTGAAGGAGGAGAGCTGCAGTTAATCTCACTGCAGCCCTCTGATAACTTGCCCTCACAATATGAGTCATTAATTGTATTACATGATTGGAAAGCTAGAGCAAATAAACTGCTGATATTGAAAATTTGGCTCAGGACCCCAAAATACATGGTTGGCAAAAAGGTAAACAAAACCTCTCCCCCAACTGTTTTGAACAACTGACTTCCACCACGCATCTGCAACCAAAGAGTGGATAGATAATTCATTTCCATGCTATTACATTGAGGTATAACTACCAGAAACATTAAACTATCAGTATTAGCTGATATTTATCCAGTTAATTCACTCTGCATAAGGGAAATTATTACAACACATCTAAAGGGATAGTTAAAGCTTACAGCTCAGAATTTTCTTCTCTCTCTCTTTTTTTTTTTTTTTTTTGCATTTGATGGTATTTTTTTGTGTTTTATGTTTAATTTCTTCTGTGTTACCAGCTGCAATTTCCAGGTTAATGACTTCCAAGCAGATTTGAAAGGAAGCCTGAAGACTTTTTCTTTTCCTGGGATTCTGCTTCTTGACTTTGTGAAAGTCCCAATTCTTTCTCAATCTGCTCTAGCTCAGATTGGTCAAGCAGTTCAAAATCATCAGCTTCCTCTGTGTCTGTCTCCTCGCTCAAACTGGGCGCTGCCTGTGAGGGAGCTGGCTGTAGGGACTGCAGCTGGTCTTTGATGGCAGCAGACACCGCAGCCGTGATGACATTGCCAGCAATTCCACTCATTAAATTCAGGGTTTGGTCACTGGTCAAAGGCAAGGACAATCCTGCAGTGGATGGTCTCTCTTTACTCTGTCTGGAAGCATCATCTGCCTTGACATCAGTTTGCTCTTTTCTTCGTTTTTGCTGGGTGGGCAAACCGATGCTTGAGTCATCGTCATCGTTTGTGCCGGCACCATTTTCTAAAGAGGGGAACTCTAAAAGATCCCTGGTGAAAGCTTCTTCATGGTCACTAGGCCGGTCAAAATCTGTTACAGGGTTAACACAAGAAAACAGTGTTAGCTCTCACAAAAGGTTTCCCAAAAAGGCAGCCACATGTAACAATGCAGGTAGCTCTGAACACATTTACTAATGTACTACTAATGAACTACTCTAGTAGTTCTCTACTGGAAGGAGCTTTGTGTGACATCTAAAACAAAATGGTTTTGAGGTCATAAATCTAGCCCCACCAATCAACTGGTATGAACCTAACTATTGGAATAAAATAACTTTTTATGATAACTTTTTTAGGTATCTATCTATAATGAAACAACTCATGCAAATCCTCAGCACAGCTATTTCTAAATATACCAACATCACGAAGTCGTAACATTTATTTTTCTTCACAATACAAATTACAAATATGTCAACACCTAAGGATGTGTTGCAAACTTTTAACAGCCATAGGGAGTAATAAAAAGAATGTTCATCTGTTTAAATAAAGATATAAAACCAATGTAAAGACTAATTTCTTTTTACTTTCTTGGCCAATGCTTGTATTAAAAAGGAAACAGAAAATGGAAACTCTACAGACAATCAGAATTGTTTCATCTTTTCAAGAAGATAAAAAGCAGGATGCAATCAAACATAAATTTTAATGGCTGCATTAATGAATGACACAATATTTGTTATTAGGGATGTGTAAAACATACTGTGGAGTACCTGGCCTGTGGAAGAGGCCTAAACAAGCAGAAGTGAATACTTTCATCAAGTATGTGAATGAGAAAGCAAAAAGTAATCACTTTGAACTTACTTTCTATGAAAACAAGCAATAGGAGCTTGTTGTAGGAGCATTCATAAGTGTTAAGGAAATAAATCCTAAAAATGCCTCATATGTAATTTTCTCCATTTTCTTTAGAAAAGGCAGGCTGGGGAGCTGAGGAGGAAGGGTTGTGCTGCATGCAGAGTGGTGGCTCGAATGCACAGAGCTTTGACAGGAGATGAGCCTGTCCTCAGATGCATCCCATTTGGTCTTGCACTTCTGTGTGCATCCCATTTGCTGAAATGCTCCATGGGGAAGAAGAGTGGCTGTTGTTATTTTTCACTTAGCAAGGCTTTGAGCAGAGTTTCCCACATGACCCTTACAGCCAAGCTGGTGAGTGAACAGGGTAAGGGAACTGTAAGGTGGATGGAAAAGTGGCTGGACTGTGAGGGTCAAAAGCTTCATCGGTGACACAAGGTGCAGCTGGAGGCTGGTTATTGGTGTCTGTCACAGGGACTGAAACCAGCACTGTTCTAGGTTTATTAATGGATGACAGGCTGGAGTGCACTCTGCAAGTTCATGGGCAGAAAGGAATTGCTGTGGGCCAGGTGTATTGATATTCTGGAGGTCAGGATGCCTTCAGAGGGACCCCAACAGGCTGGAGAAAGGAACAGGCTGAAAAGGAACATCATGATGTTCAACAAAAGTAAGTATGAAGTCTTGCATCTGGGATGGAATAACCTGTGCAGCAGTTAAGGCCAGGGGCAACAAGACAGAAAGCAGCTTTCTAGAAAAAGAACTGGGGGCAGCAGGTCATTGGTATGCCCTTGCAGCAAGGAAGGCTAAACACACTGAGCTGTAGTAGCAAAATTGAAGGCAGGAAGTCAATGGAAGGGATCTTCCTCCTCTATTCAGCAACTGAGAGTACACACTGAAGTACTTTGTCCAGTTTTCACCTCTCCAATTCTAGACAGACAATGGCATACGATGAATCCCCTGGAGGGTCAGCATGATTATTTAGGGGGCTAGAGAACAGGATGTATGCAGATGCTGAGAGAATGGGCCTCATTTGACCCCAAGAGAAGGTGACAAAGGGGGAATCAGTTTAACTACTGAGTTTAACTGGAGTGAAGGTAGAGAAGATGATAGAGACTCTTCTAGAAAGTGCACAGTGAAAGGATCAGAGTAAACTCACACAAACTGAAACATGGGAAATTTTGACTGACTGAGGGCAAGCAAATATTGAAAAAGGCTCTCCAGGGAAGTGGCTGAATCTCTAGCACTAGAGGTGTTCAGAATTCAAGCAGTCACAGCCCTGAGAAACTTCATAAAGTTTTCATGAAGAGCTTTGAACCTGCTTTGGATAGGAAGATAGATGAGATGAATGACAATAGCTTTTTACAACTTATGGTTCTGTGATCATACAAATACTGTCTATTTGCAACTTGAAATATTAGGAAAATAACTGAAATTATGAATTTGACCTGTAGTATCATCCTACTTGTCATTTACAGGGAACTTTTCCTAAGAGAAATACAAAATGAGCAAAGCAACAGACCCACAGGTGAGATTACACCAAACTACTGTTGTCCTTAATCTTTATTCCAGCAGAGTGTTTACTGATAGCTTGGTCTGTAAAAAGTAAGAACTTTTTTCTGGCCAAGATCAAGCTAAGTGCTTGAGAGTCTTTTCCTAGTCTTCTTCACAGGCTCATTACTGGCTGTCTTCATTTCTAGTAGTAAAACCTAATAATACTTTCTTCAATTGGCTGTTTAATAAGTCAGTGTATTCACTGTTTCTTCCTCAGCTTTTATTTGCTTAGCTTACCCACAAAAGCATCGGTAGTAATTTTAAAAGGTTTGGTTGAAGAGAGTGCTACATCTAGCAGGTATTGAATGTGTTGCTTTTACCCAGTACTACTTATTTATTTAGACACTAGCTGATGTACTTTAACATTTTTAAGAGGAGGACAGTTCTTACACAAGATGTATTCAAAACTACACAAAACACTTATCTTATTAACCTTCAAATTTGTTAGTTAGAGAGAAAATTAACAGCCCCAAAGCCTTTTGTCCTCAAATTCTCTAATAATTTTGAGGTAACCTGCATGTCATGAACCCACTGATGAGATGGATGAAGCTGTTACATACCGTCAGATGTGTCAGTCTGTGGAGAATACCCCTCAGATAAGTTGAAGGTCCCATTATCAGTCCAGGATACTTCTGAGACATCTGTGTCAGACACTGACAGCTCTTTGGCAGCAACTGCAGCACTAACCTACACAGAAAACAGTCCCATACATGGTATTCTTATATTAAAAAAAATAAAAAAATCACATGATAGAAAGCCAAAGCTTAGAGACTGAAAAAAATCGCCCTTGTATATCATAGCAAGATAAATCACCTCCTATTTAAGCCTTAATTGAAGAAGCATGAAAACACTATACAATGCTTAGAAAGTGAAGCATCCCTTTTTGTAATAACTAAAGGCTGTATTATACTAAAAAAACATAGAAAAATGCCAGTTATTCATTCTGAAAGCAATCCTACTGTAATGAAAGCAGAATTAGACTGCAAATAAAAAATAGACATAAAGTAATAAAATGAGTAAATTTGGACCAGAAAAAGCAGCCCAATAAAAAATTAGCTGAACAAAAAAATCATTATCCTTTAGTAATATTTAGTAATGTCAGCTACAAATTTTTATCCTATGGGATTGTATTTTTTGTTGGTTTTTTTCTCCCCAGCACAAAACCACCTCCAAAGCAATCACTGCCAAAGTCAGTCTGATACACCACTAATCAAATACTGCATAATAATTCCTATTAAAATAATTTTTTTAATATCAACTGGCATTCTGATTATAACAGAAAAAGCTTCGCCATACAGTCACTTAGAATACTAGGAGAAAACTGAAAAATTTGAGTGTTCTAATACATATCTAGAAAGATTTTACAGATAATATACCTATTTGCATCATTATTGAAAATTATTAGACAAACGATTACAAAAATATCTGCCAAATTACATCGGTTTTCTATTAATGTTTCCCTTTTGTATTTTAGTTTGATAAAATCAACTGCAATTTCACTGTTGGAAATAAAAGTAACCACCTTTGCTTTTAAATATTAATGTAATCATTCTACAGCCAATACAAAATAAACACATTCTTAGCTCAGTAGGCCAATGAAACCATTACCTTGAAGGCCAGAAGTCACAATGCAGTAGGTTGTTTAGTATAAAGATAAAAGTGGAGACTATGAATCACTTGTAAAGCATACTGCTTAGCTCAGGAACACAGACTCCTGGGGAGGTTAAAGTCTTGCACAGAAGAACAGAGACAGCAATCTAGATAGCCTCCCATTATCTATATAGATTTTAAAAGCAAGACAGGGCTGACTGAAAAAAAGTCACCTTAGGACACAGAGCTGATATGTCTAATTCACTGTCATCTTCTGTGGGTTTTGTTCTTGCTGTTTCTGAAAGAAAAAAGATATATTTTTTATCCTACTCATGACAACAGATTTCCAGGTTCAGTGTGTGTTGTGCCAAACAGCTTGTGTAGCACAACTTTCCACCTGCTGACACAGTGCATCATTTATGTGCTATGCTACCAAGGAAACAAGCCTGACTGAGGGACTGGCTGCTCATCAAAATACAGCAACCAAAGTGGGAGAGAGAATATTATTCTGACTACATTCCAGTAGATCTACTTGCCTGCATTGTACATCCTTCAGGAGTCTCTGTTACTCACTAGAATGTCATCTGCCCTGGCAATAGATATCTCTCTTTTAGATTACACTGCTGGTAAAATGCACAGGTGTGATGTGTTGGTAGAACAGGCTGTGTGGTTATCCCACCACGTTACTTTTACATGAGAACGTGCAATTTTCTTGGTAATTGCATGTAATTTTCATTCACAAACCCCTTCTTCTACCAACACCCAGCTACCCTGCATTCACAGTCATATGCAAATATGCATACAAAACATCCTATGAAGTCTGGTAGAATGTTGCTCTTTACAGATAAGCACAGACACAAACTTTGCCTCCTCGGTCTGAGAATCTTTTAAACCAATATAAAATGAAAAACACAGTCATAGTGCTCTTGGTTGCTTCTTCCTGCAACTTGCTCTTTCCTCTCTTGTGCCAACACGAAGTTTGTGAGCCCATGTGGTGAACCCAAGGGGCAAAGGAAGGTAGGGAACTTGTCTGGGTTAAATTAAACTGGAGGATGAGATGCAGGAAAGAACGTATCTAACCTCAACCATTTTCTCAGTGCTGGCTTACAAAGTTAATTAAACTATAGTCTGATCTTTTTCTCTGCCATTTTCACTTAAAATCTGAACAAGTAGAATAATGCATGAAAGATAATTTCCAATGCATTATTCCTTATTTCCAATTATTATCATGTTAGATGTAAGAGAAGGGGAAAAGACACAGGGTAGTTCTCCTTGGGTCTAGGAACAGCACATTATATAATGAATTGTATAATGGTTACAAGAAATGCATGTTTTAAAGCAGATATTAAGTCTACTGATGTAGCACTAATTAAAAAGGGTAGGCTACCTGCAAGTAGTGTGACTACACCACAAAGGTTTAATTATTAAAACTGGATCACGGACAAAAAACAAACACTGTTCATATACAGATTTTCCTTGAAATAGCTTTATTGCTTAAAATCTAAAAGTTTTCAGTGCTAGAAATATTTTGAGTGAGATAGGAGAGATTTTGTTTTTAAATTGATTTCTCCCCTTTCCAAGGAGAAACTTGGATTAATTTGTAGCTGCTATCCTGTGGCAATTTTTATATGCTTTTGGAGTATTTGGAGAAGAAAACAAATTTATTTTTGCTAGAGGGGGTGAAATCAAGGCAGATTTAGATACAGGAACAGAGTTTGGTCTCTTACGGAAAATTCTGTTATGTACTTATTTTGAGACTCTTGAGTGGGTCAAGGCAAGTTTGCCTTACCTAAAGAGAGATTGAGATAAGCATTGCGAGCTTACAGCAAGTATTTTTTTTCTGAAAACTTATAAGCAGTAGTACATCTAATCACATACAAAGAGCTAGCCTTGTTTCTTTCCATGAAGTAATAAGTTCTTTATTATCATACCCAGACATTTGACATACACTGACACTCCTTATAAAGCCAATAATGGTAGCCAGGTTGAAAGCAAGAAATACCTCTACAGCTGGCTTCTCTGGACATACCAAACTTTCTGCAAGGTGAATAAAAGGCTTTGCATACAGAAATATAACAATATTACATAATCATATATGGCACTATCATTAACTACTCACCAGATCTCTCTTTTTTCTTCTGGTTGATATATTCCACTATTCCAAAATCTAATTTCATCAGAACAGCCTTTATTTTGCTGCACAGTTTCTGTCCAAATTCATTGCACTTAAGGAAGGGACACAAAAAGGCACACAATACTGTGATAAAAATGAAGGAGACAGAGAAAAAAATTGTATTGAAATATTGCTGTACAAGAAGTTACTCAATAAAGCTTAAACAATGCCTTTGCATAAGGTAACTAGTATTTTTACATAATAGTTTTACATAAAAATGCACTGTGAAATGCCCATGTCAGACACTTCTAAGGTAAAATCCAGCTTTCAGGAGCCATTCCTACTCATCACAGAAAATATCATTATATTCCTATCAACTGACATCTTTTTTACTATCAGTAAGACATGATTTGTGGTCATTATAACATTTATCATCACCTTGACTTTGAGCCTGATTTTGATATCTCAACTTGACAAACGTGACAATGCAACATTGTGTCAGAATCAACACAATGAAAAAACTTCCATATGACAAAATGAAAATGACTTCCATGTGACAAAAAATTGCAACAAATTTCTTCCTTATTTCTAACCTAAATCGACCCTCCTTCAGTTCAAAACCATTACCTCTTGTGCTATAGCAATAGGCAAATGTTTTCCCCAGGTTTTTTATAAGCCCTCTTTAGGAACTGAAAGGCTTCTCCCCAGGGTGTTTTCTTCTCCAGGATGAACATCTCCAATGTACCCGCCTGTCTTCACAGGAGAGGTGCGAGGGCTCTCTGATCATCTCCATGTGCCTCCTTTGGACTCAACAGGTCCATGTTCTTCCTGTGCTGGGGTCACCAGAGCAGAGGGGCAGAATCTCCTCTCTGCCCTGCTGCCCACACTGCTCTGGATGCAGCCCAGGGCAGGTTTGGCTTCTGTGCTGTGAGTGCCCATGGCTGGGTCATGTCCAGCCATTCCAGCACCCCCAAGTCCTTCTGGTCAGGGCTGCTCTGGATCTGTTCATTCCTCAGCCCGGGCTGATACCAGGGTTTACCCTGACCCAGGAGCAGCACCTGGAACTTGGTTCTGTTAAACCTCATAAGGTTCTCATGGGCCTACTTCCTGAGCTTGTCCAGCTCCCTCTGGATGGCATCCTGTCCCTCAGACTTGTCAACTGCACCAGACTGGTGTCTTCTGCAAACTTGCATGAGTGTGTAAACAGGTATATAAATAAATAAATAAATAAATAAATAAATAAATAATCCCTATACAGAGACCAAATAATGAACAGTACACACATACACAGATCATGACTGGAAAAGAGACCATACTTACACAAGACATAGGAGAGGACAACTCCAGGAATGTAACTTCCCAACACAGTGAAAAATGTACATATGCTGCAGACTAGTAGGCAAAACTGGCAAAAACATTAAAATTCACCATTAACACTTTCACTTAAACAATGAAATAATTTTGCAAAAGAAAGATGTTGCATGCTAATGAAATCTAGAATGCAGTGCAAAATTGAAATTTGTTTTTTAAAACTGGGAAATACTTTTCTGGTGAAAATAAGCATCCAACAGTCCATTTTGGATAATTAGGATGCATCCTCTCTTCTACCATAAAAACATGCTATTTTTATTCATTTATTGTAAAGCTTTAACGAGCTCATGTTTATTGCTAAAGTTACTAGAAATTATACCCTCATTGTGTGAAAATAGACTGGACAGTTTATATGCAGGGAGAAACCCAACTCCCTAATTGCAATATTACAGTGCATGCTTGCTGCATGCTTACAAAAGCAAAACATCCTCCAGCTACAGCTCTCTCCCCTGTCGTGTTACTTTGTGAAACTGTTTTGTCTCTTATGCTGGCAAGCAATCTCTTGATGCATGTTGGCTGCTCTAGCACCCCTGTTAATGACAAGACTGAGCTGAATTTTCAGTATAAAATTTCAGATTTGGCCTTTGTGGTGACTGAGACATAACAGCGCATTTTTCACAACTGCACAGTGCTCAACTGATCTGTTGAAAGTTTGCAGAAAGGATCCATTTGCTTTTGGGGCTGAATTGCAATAAAATGGTTGATTCCAAGAAATTCTGCACACAGCATTACTGCCTAATTTGCTTCTAATTATAGCACTAAAATAATGACATGACTTAGAGAAGGAGGTTAGGGAAAAGAAGGGAATACATGCTATCAAAATCCTATTTTCTAAACTAGTATTTGATTTCTCTTAACATTTAGTCACCGTCATGTTACCACATTACTGATACCACATTTCCCTACTTTACTATGAACTTACTTCTTTTAAATATAACTTTATTCTCCAAACATACAACTGGTCTTTATACAATTTATTCATTTTTTTCTGTATAACTTTCCTTCTTCTATAATTTAAACTTTTTTTCATCCAGTTGCTAATCTGCATTTTCAGTCTAAACTGCTGACATTTGAGTGTGGTACTACATACTCATGGCCATACTGAATGGCCTGTTTTCAGGAAAGATTTTCTGACAAAATTCGGAGAGATTAAAAGAGGAGAAAAAGTGCTACAGTCTTCTTTTAACTAGTATTTAGCAATACACATATAAAAATGTAATCTCTTATTATCATAATATATGTTTACATTATTTATATTTCTCTTTGGGGAAAAAAAACAAAAACAACTGCTTAACTTTTGACTAGAACTAAATAATGATATTCTTCCAACTTGGAGAAAAAAAGCTTTACTCTTGCTTGCCTCTTCATGAACTGGTTCTCCAGCTCAGTATTTCCAGTCAAAATAAGGGAAAATCACCAACTATTAGAGTATAGAAGAAAAATTGCCACAATAAAGTATGTGGAACTCTCTTCATGCAGCTACTCCTGAAAACTATAGTTATTTGAGGAAAAAAAACATGTTTATGTTTAGGAACATGCCTATTTACTTCTTTGCTTTTTGAAGTTTTTATTAGATTGTGGTGTTTTAAATTTCCTTTAAAAAGTCCATGGAATAACTGGTGAAGCTCCAACAGCTGTAAGGAGATGGACTGTATTGCTATAAACTTTATTGCAAGCTTTTCTCACTGACTACCTACACATGATCTTATCAGCAAAAAAAATCCAAAAACTTAGCAGAAACTCATGACCGAATGTGTCAGAATGCACATTCTGGGTTCTTGTTTTTTTTTTTTTTGCTTGTTCACTTGTTTTTTACCTAAATCTATCTCACCCTTTTACTTTTTATTAAATCATATAGAACTTACTGGGGAGTGCTTACCTTGCCAGGGTTTTGTTCTTTAAAGTGGGACATTTCTTGAAGAAATACAAATAAATTCATCAGTGTTTCTGAAATGCACTGATTTATTCTGGGTCGGTAGTCTTGACAGGAATCGGTGACTTTCCAGCTGAGTAAAACAAACAAAAATACCTGACTTTGTTTACAGCTCACATGGAAGTTGAAACTGGTTGAAAACATCAAGTAAAGTCTTAGCCTCTGTCAATCCAATGGCTGTTGCTATGCTAGAGACACTTGTGCTTGTTTTTTCATTTTTCATATTGAGCTAATTTGATCTTTTTCACTAAAAAAGAATTAATCTGTTCAGTAGCAGCAGGTTTCAGTCCATACAAAAATTACTGCTCATTTATTCTGGTCATATGAAGACATTGAGTTCAAGGCACAGCTGTCATCTAAATCAGGCAACTTGTTCTTTATTTTTTGTTTAAAAAATATATTACAGTACTTTTCATTGCCACAAGATGGCCACACATATTAATAAATTTCATTTTATGCATATAATCCTTATACTTTTTCTTTTCTATTTTTTATCTTGTTCTGCAAACTATGATGATGAAATTGCTACCCAACCTAGAAAAAAAGAAATTGCTCTTGAAATCTTGCTGTTTACATTAATTTTCCTGCTGAATTTTAGTTTCTTCTATTATATTGAAAGGACTGTTTCTATAGCTTATCTTACGACTGCTCAGTACTTTTAATAAAATGACAACTTCCCCAAAAAATCCTGTACCAAAAAATTCTTGGAAAACCATAGAAGAGCATATGTGTCTATCACATTTGGGGCTGATCAGTTTATCCAATATTGAGCTTAAATGGTCACATCATATACCTATGTGGAGTAAACAGTGTCTGCAACAAAGCTGTTTCATGAAACAACAAATAATAATAGAGACGTACACAGGCCAGTCAATATCAAGCCAAACTGGTACAAAGAATGGATGAACCAGCATGCAAACACTGAGAATCTAAAGTAAATTCTACACCAGCTTTATTGAGTTCCTTTTTGCACAATGCACTGCTGAGTACACAGCTTTGACCATAGGGATTGCAAGCCAGCCATGAGCAACTCTGGTCATTTCACTGAGATGTATAGCCATGCATAATCCATCACTGCTTTAACAGTAAACAGTTTGTCACAGGTAGACTGAATTACAAGGTAAGTAAAAGCCTACATTATGAAAAAATGACTGTACACGGGTCAGTGCACAGCCATAAGGGGACACACAGACGGTCAGAACAAACTCCCAACTCCTGGCAGCTGCACACGTCCTCCGCAGCCTGGCTTTTGTAAAAAGGCACAATTTCCGTCAAAAATGCTCCGCGGAGACCCTTCCCTGCCTCCTGGCTCTCTTGTTCGCCACGAGGTGGTGGCACAACCAGGGGCGAGAGGGCTGCAGGGACACAGCGGGGACGCAGCGGAGACATAGCCACACTGCCCAGCGGGGACACAGGGGGGACAGAGCCACACTGCCCAGCGGGGACACAGGGGGGACAGAGCCACACTGCCCAGCGGGGACACAGCCGCACTGCCACCTGCATGAAACAGCGATTTCAGCCACAGGGTTTCAGCTCATTAAAGTCCAAACCCCAAAACTGGTGCCCTGTTCCTGACTGCATTATAGTATTTATGGTGTTGCAGTGGCGTGATTTTCTCTTACATTACAAAATAGTCAAGGTGAGGGTTTTTTCCTCCCTTTTGAGGAGAAAAACCAATGGACTATTTCAAACAGCACACCTGAAATGCACAAGATAAGAGCCCTGTGTCTCAGACTAGGTGACTTTTGCAATTTTCCAGCCATGTAAGGCATGGAATGCAGATTATTTGTCTGTGACAGAGGATGCAAATAAAACCATAACTCACAGAGATCAATGCAGGAACCCAGCTGGAGGGATGAGCAATATTACACAGAACTTTCTGTCTGCATCCCACCCACAGCAGAGATTTCAATTTCCATCATCTCTGATAATTAAAGCGGCTTCAGAAAATTACTGTACAAGGGTTTTGGCCTACGGGAACTACAATTTTTATGGACAGGCTACTCCCCCTAAAGAAACACTGCTTGCAGTTTCTGTAAACCATTCTACAGCATTAATAGTAAGTATTTTAAAAGCTGCTCCTTTATTCCAGTACTGAAAACTACTATTATGACAGTGCTCTGAACAACAAAATCCTTTTACAGGCTTTTACTCCTATCCTTTATTTAAAATTGTTGACAATCAAAGTAGAACTTTGTGGAAGCACAAGGCAAAAATGAATAGGCCTGATGCCTGCTTGCATCAAATTAAAGCTTTGAAACACCTAGGACAACTGTAGATACTCACTTTCCTAATTTTAAGCTCATAGCAAAAACAGAGGGAGGAAAGATGAAGGTATAAAGTACACTAAAAATGCTAACTATTTTCACATGTTAACCACTAATATAAAGACAACATAGATTAAAGAAAAGGAGCTGTAACAAGGCACAATGGGATAACTAGTAACAATTAAATAAAAAAAAAACAAATTATGAAGAAAAAATGCACATATGCAGGGAAAGTTCTCTGCAGTTGCCTTGCTTGGTGATAGTGATGCTTTATTTAACCAAGTTGTTGAAAGCATGAGCTGCATGCTTTGGCCCTGTGATCCACATGTGGTGCATGGACAAGAAGACAAGCAAGAGGAGTGGATGGGCCAGGTGAAATTTGCTTCAAAACTTTGCAAACCCACTACTGAGCTCCACAAAAGAGTAGTTGCTTCTAGGCCACAAGAAATCGTAAGACACCTTTGTCAGTTCTATAATAGCTAAAATTTTCTATTTTACAAGGAACACCAGGGACTATTTTGAAGCCTTATTCTGATCTTGAGCAATTAGAGGTAAGAAAGTCAGCTTGCTGATCTTCAGTGTGACCACCAGATGCACATGCTGCCTCTTCTTGTTCACACCTGCCAACAACTGGTGATGTCTATTTTTCTTATAATTTTATCCTGAGCTGACTTAAAGAGCAGTGTTACCCACAGTCCAGAGGGCTGGAACAAGGGGGAAGCAAGAAATCCTGGTGAAGGGGGAGTGAGAAAGAAAGGAGGTGCATCATATAGTTGTATATACAACATATAATATATGTACACAAAGACAGAGAGGTTATGTCGTGACCCTGTAAAAACAGCGATAACTATTAAGCCTGCATTAGATCAAAAGGAAACAGGCACACAATGATGCATACTCTAGGGAAATTAATTTCAAATGATCACATTTAAAAATAAAAGGGAAAAAGAAGACACGTGAAGTGATGTAGATGATGAATGTGGAGTGCCTGACTATGACATAAGTCAACCAAGAATATAAATCTATTTCAGCATAATATTAGTGGAGTTAATTAAGGTACTCACACTACCTTAATACATTACTTAAATGTGAACCCTATACTTCCTGCCAAAACAGTTTTGGGGATAAGTAGCCAACTCTGAATACTTTTAAGGGCTCTTGTGGATCGTTTTGAAATAATAACATTTTATGCTCCCATCACTTATCCTTAGTTTGACACACAATGCTACACATCCATTCTAAAACTACTAACAATAAGGTTGAGGGTTCAGAAAAAATAAATTACTCACATCCTTCTGACTGCCTATTGCATCATTTCTATAACTGAGCAAATATATAAACTGTTGCCTAGTAATTGTAAAAAAAACCTACCCAAAACACTCTACCATCCAGATGCTTCCACTGATCACAGTCACAAACCCTGGCCAGGAGAGCCAGTGGCATTACATTCACTAAAAATGACTGATGGTGTCATGCTCCCATTTCGTAGCTAGACATCTGTTCAAGCAAAGCCCCATCACATTTCTCTCAGAAAGGTCAGCAGATCTCATGTTACTGGTTTAAAGATCTCTTCGTGATGTGCTGGATTTTTTTAAATTACGTGTGCACAGTTTTCTATGTATCTTCACGCAGATACGCTACTCAGAAGTGCAACAGTGACAAGAGAACACCGTGATGTGGTGGATCAGAAGGACTGCACCCACATAAACAGAGACTTAGTAATTACAGAGCTTCTAAACCCTCCTGATTTCCCAACTGTAACCACACACACTTGAAGCCTGTGCACTCTGTAATTTTCAGAGTAACTCAGAATGTAGTAGTCAAGGTGGAAGAACTGAAAGTTACATTCCTGAAGATATGTAAATCAAAATATAGGTAATATGGTTATTTGGTGGGTTTTAAAAAGGAAATAGACAGAACTTATAGAATGGTGCAGCTGTAAGGGATCTGGATATCAAAGGACAAACAGGCAACCAGGAGTTCATCATGAAACTTAATCAAATGAAATCCAGCATGTAAACTCTTAGCAAATCCCAGTCAAAGAGTTCTGCTTTTTCAGAGTTTTCACAGATTTTTGCTACAAGAAAGAAGTCAACACAGTGAAGAAGGGAGTGATTATATTGATACAGTTTCTCTCTGAAGCAAACATTTTATATCTGAAGACCCATACAAAAAAGTAGGTTTTGAAATTTTTCTTCTAAATTATTAAGGTACAGAGATAAGGGATTTAAAATAGTACCTAGACTGTGTAATTTTTTAATTTTTTTTTTTTTTTTACATAGAAATTTCAGGAGGACATACACTGAAAATGAAAATAAACACCCCTTTCTCTTTCCAAAATATAAAACAATGTTAAAAGGAAATTTTACAGTCAAGTATATTAAAGTACCAATGGCAAAACCTCTAAAAGCTACTATTGAACTGTGGAGGAACACAATGCACTATTGATTAGCCTTAGAGACACGCAATGTAACACATTTGTGAATGTTATGTGCACTATGTGGAAAGACAGAATGGCCAGCTCTACTAAACTCATAGCACAGCACCCTAATGACCTATGTGGCTAATTTTAAAGGTGACTATGTAGAACTGGGCTCTATCCTGTGCCACTTTGGGATCCTATGCAATCGTTAAGTATACTAAAATAATTGTAATTGTGTCATGTGGCCATGACCAAGTCAACAAGACCTGCAATTTAAATGAATCAGTGGGATACCATTTAAAATCATCCTTGCATCACAGACTTCCACAAAAGAAAAAGCAAAGCCAGGAAGCATCTACAAATATACTCCATTCTTAGACTTCAGGGAGAATTTTCATTTTTAACTGTTTTGCTCCAAATATTACAAAGCTTTTCTAACAGAAATCTCTTCAGCTTGTAGATATTGATATGCATCCTATTTCCCACTGCTAATCCACAGGTGCTACACATATTTAGGCTCACTAACATGCAGTACTGTGGCTAATATCCTTTAATTGATCACATTTGATCATCCCTTCAATGTTGAGGTTTTGGCACCCTTGGAATCTCTAAGATATAGAGACAGATCTCGTTTTTAAATTGAAGCTGGAGAATGTAGTTATCAGCCTTAAAGAGTAGCTAACATTTCCCAATCTAAAAATCTCCTTTATCATACCTCTAGTAGTTCAAATACATTGTTTATAAGAACTAAATGAATTGTGTTAATACTGTATAACATTGCTTCTCAAACTCTTAAAAGTGTTTTCTTCTCGGTCTCATCTATCTCCATCTGACACTTCAATTTTGTGCTTTTTATTAAGAGTGGATCAGTCCTATTTGCTGTTCCTGTTTTGGTTTCTTTGTCAAGGGAAGGTGTGGAATAAAAAGCTGAAAAAATATCTTATTTCACAGCTGTGCCCCTTTTATTTCCTGACCAAGATGATTTTTTGGTAATATTACTGTACAAGAAATATGTTTATATCATCATCATCATCATTGGATGAGGCTGGGTGTGCCATTCTTAATGGTGGGGCCATGTGACATGAGCAAGCTTTCATCCCTGACTCTATATACTTCTTGCATAGAGTGTTAAACTAAAGCCATAGTTATATTTTCTTCTCTTCAACTGACATGGGAACACTTTACCACTGGTGTCCTGCTAAACAATATCAATCCAATAAATTAAGGTAGATTTTTTGCTTATATTATTAGTTGAGAAAAAGCTTTTCTGAAAATGAAAGCAAACTTATCCTTATAAAAACATACTGAAGTGTTCTGCAAAGAGGGGAATTCATCTTGTCCAACAAGATTGCTTAAATGAAAAAAATGACCCATTACTAACAAGATTTCATTTTGGAGGGCATTTATTCATCACTTCTATTCAGGTGTAATACATCAGTCATGACATCTCAGTATGGAGCTGTATTGTATTTCTTCAGCTGACCAAACACAAACTGGTTAATTCCAGCTTTTTTTGAAGGTGATCCCAGTGCACAAGTTCCTCAATACAGCAGACAGTACTAAATGCTGTCACTTTTTGCTGAATGTCCTGCTAAGACAAACAAAACACACTCCAGCTAAACTGGGGCATTTCAGTGCTGAGCTCCTGTCGGTGAGCAGGCTGTAGGCAGCTCTCACAGGAAACCCTTCCTCTGACCTGCACTGCTCCTGCCCAGCTCCCCCGAGGAGAACAACAGCTACTACTGCACTTCCAGGTCACCCAAAGCATGATCTGGCAGCCAAGTGCCATTAGTCCAAATTCATGACTCAGTCATTAAGATTTTTTAAAACATCTCTTTGCATGAAAATGGAGTGTTTCGGTGCCATGTAAATACTGTTATTGACTTGCTTTCTGTTTAGCAAAGACTATAATGCTATTTCCTGTATGCTGCTGTCCTTTTACCAAGATGGTCCAAGGTTGGGGATCTTTCGGGTCAGGTTCCCATTTGTGACTGTTACAAACACAAAAGATATATTTTTGTTCAGAAAAGTAAGGAAACTCCTTACTAAGTAACAAGACCATAAAGTTCCATTTGCAGAACTTTAAACAGATTTGCCCAGCTGTTGGAAGCAATTCTTTTGGAATTATTTTTCTCTTGTAAAGACAACTCTTTTAGAGCTTTTTCACTAAATCAATTGATTTTCCTCCTTCACAGCCTCCACATTTTTCAGCTGGGTTATTTCTAGCTCAAGGCCTTTCAAAGTCAAGCAGCTAGGAAAAATGAGTTAGTAATTCCTGAAGTGCAGAACACCTGCACACACAAAAAAAAGAAAACTGTATTTTCAAGTGCCAAAGACTATTTTTTAAAAATTACTTTCTGTGTTACCTAACAAGATGACTGTAACTTTCTCAGTGCACAACTTCATTTTGACTCTTTTTCATGGGTTTTAGTGTATTTTGTACAAGTAGATTATCACTTACTACTCTGATACATTACTGAGATTTCCTAAAGCCATGTGTTTCCATCACTGCAGGACTGATATTCACAGTGTCTTTTATACATTCTTGACTATCATTAGATTCCTCACAAATTGTCAATTAAAAAAAAAATTATACTGTCTTACACCAAAACTGCAGTGGACCTGATGATGAAGAATTACTGAGGGAAAATATCTCCTTATGCTAAATTGTTTTCAATCCTCTACCCATGGCCACATATTTCCTCACTGTTCTTCATCTGTTGCCACCCATGATCATGTGCCAAAACAAAACAGAAGATACGAGTGGGTACCTGCTCTTCAGAACCCTTCACTTTCTACCTAGCCTTACTTAGAAGTATTTGTGCATCTGTTCCTTTGCTTATTTGTCATTTTGATTTGCAGTATGACTAACAGAGTATTGACCAATGCCACATATTTAACTATGATGTAACAATGTTCATGAAATACAGTTGTGACACAATATTACATATTTTCTGAAGCAGGACATGAACTTGAGAGGAGAGAGGATGTAAGAAGTATTTGCATCTGAAAAGGGCCTACAAGGAGGGCAGTGCACTGAAACCAATCAGAGATCAAAGTTCATTCTGCACCTTCCACAAAAATGCTAATGCTCTCCTTTTTTAAATGCATACAAGCTGAAGCTTTGGTTCAGTGTCCCCTTAAAATTACACCATTATCTGTACATTTACATTATAATTTCTTCATTTGCAATTCTAAGATTAATTGCTCCTGTACAGCTCCCACAGCTCCTCCTTCTATTTCCTCTTGTTTAACTTGGACCAAAATATTCTGACCTCCACCAAACCTCATTAGCACTTCTTTAGCAATGTTCTCCAGTTATAACCTATTTGTTATGACCACGACAAAAAGGCAAATTAATTTCAGAAAAAGAAATGGGAACCCTTTGATTACACTACTTTCTCAAACCTTTTTGCTTAATAGCAAAGACACAAAAGGATGAGGGATGAGCATCAGGGTCAGTTAATTTAATGGCAGCTTCAAAAATGATAAATGGGCAGAGTGGGCTCTGCTAAGTTTTTCCAGGTTACTGCTTTAGAAAAGCTCATCCTTTTTCTTCCAAAACAAAAACTCCCAACTTTGATAGAAAAAGAGGTCTTAGAGTCTTAGGCCTTCTGTTTAGCTGCCAAAGCTTGCTGCAAGCCTTTATAGAAAAAGAATTGTGAGCAAAATAAATTAGATATTATGAGAAAGCTGAAAACTTTTTTAAAGGGGTCACACATATTTCAGTTTGTCTTTATTGAAAAATAAACAATTGAACAAAGTGGAGACCTCACCAAACATTTTTTTAAAGAATAGCAATTAATGCTTTGGTGGTTATCAGTAATCTTTTAAAAGAAGAAAAAATGCTACCTGCAACTACAATAAATTGCAATCTATGTCATATACATATAGGGCACAACCCAGATATGCCTGCAAACGGAAATGTGTAGGTGACCCCACCCCTGCAGAGACCCAATTGCCCCTGGGGATCCATTCACCCACGCTCATCCAGTTAGGGGGCTGTGCTTGCATGTGCTGCTCTACAACAGACAACCAGAACTATCTCCTGTGCTTCATCCCACAACACACTGACAAACATACTGGAAAAACATCCACATGAATATTCAGATTTAAATTTAACTAGAAGAAATCAAATCCAAAGCCATAATGAAATGCCCAATTCTGATCCTGCCTAATTTCTTAGATTTGCTTCTGTATTCTGGCATTTTGTTTAGTAACTTCTAAAAAAAAAGCATCTATTTCTACATACATGACAATTAGCCTTTTTACAACATCAAATATTTCATTAACATCATTTTAGAGCAAACATTTTGATTAGCATCAAGACTATGGAAAAACCATTAAGAAATCTAGATTATAAACTCTGTCATAGCCAAATATCAATAACATCTACTTTTCAAATACCTACTTTAAAAACTATTTGGCTAAATTTAATTGGGGCATTTATTTCATAGGAACATGCTGGATCATATTTGAGAAAACAGTATTTCTTAAATTGTTAACAAGTTTTGGATGCAATTCCATTTTTGGTCCTGACTGTTAGTCTTATCAGCTAATTAAAATAAAAGCTGAACTTCAGAAAGACAGGCATACCTCAAAGGGACCCAGTGCCCTATCTCACAGAAATGAGTTAGTGTTGTGTCAGTAGCATGGCTCCAACTAAACTATTTACATGCCTGACATATTGAGGCTTTGAAGGAAAAAGTGACCAGGTAGAAACCACACTATTTTCATCCCTTCAGCTTCAGTTTAAGAGCTGTTCCATTTACCATTTATCAGACATTAGGACTCACACTTCCCTCCTGAGAAGGTTAGCACTGGAGGCAAAGCCCTCGAGAAGCAGAAGATTGGTTACGAGGCAGAGAAAACTGATCTCAGGCTGAGCACTCAGGAGCACACACAGATTAATTACATGAAACCTCACAGCTTCACGGGAGGGCCAGCACAAGCAAAGTACAGTACCTGTCGTCCTGTCCCAGATCCTCACTGTCGGGCATTTCAGGTGTAAACGGGAATTCTCAGTCTCTCTCTACCAATCTAGATAATCCAGGCAACGATCTTCTAGTGTGTTCTGTGTTTTGGGAGCCACCAGCCAGGCACCTGTGCTGCTCGCTGCCAGGGAGAATGCTCCTTGCTCAGAGGGCAAATGTTTACAAGACATCCTAAGTGCTGCTGGTCTTGAATGAAGTTCAGAGCGGTCGGCTTTGATTGGCCCTGGCTATAAATAAACAAGTCGTGACTCACCTCACACACTATGACAGGGTGTTTAGTAGCAAGCACAGACAAAAGCCAAACAGTTTGTTTTCCTTCTGGTCATGTGAGGGAGTATCATCACCCATTTAGTACTTTTATTTTTCTGCTTCTGCTGGAAATCTTCCTCAATATCTCCCATTTTTCTCAGGTGTAAGCAGCAACCAAAATGATGAGAAGCTAAATCACTCAAACATTAATAAAGTGAAAGGCTTGAAAATAAGAGAACAAATAGTTTACTCTTATATTAAAAAATCTTTTTTTTTCCTCTATGCAAAGCATCAGTCACAAGCTGTCAGAAGAAGGCAAATCATTCTCCAATGGCTAAATTCACAGATGAAAAACATCCATAAAAACTTAGTAATTCTTTTAAATAAGGAATATGAAGACAAGTTTTCAATAATGATTAATTGCATTGCTTCCAAGTTCTGATTCAAAGCTCATCTGCCACAACTAATCTTAGGAGCACCAGAGCATTGTGCTGAAATAGTCCTCAAAAACTAAAGTATGCTGGCAGGAGGAGGCTTTCTGCCAAAATACTTTGATTGCTTCTGTGAAGGTGAATTGAATATGGATTTCCTCCTATGGCTTTTCCTCCTGTTGCTGCACGCATGACAAGGATTCTGTCACTCCAGCTACACCAGCTACGTCTCTATTAATTTTCAACACCCCCGCCACTTTATCTGTGCTGGTGAAGCTTTGTCACACAGCCCAATACTCCAAGGATCCCGTGTGTCTGTCGTTCAGCACACGGCTCAGCACTGCTCCTTCACACATCTTCCTTCCCCTCATCAAACAGCTTGACCTGTTGTCCTTAATATATTTCCAAATCCACATAATATCCAGAGATCTTCGTGCAAGAAATCTCTTTTCTGGGAAGGAACCCAGCAAGATTTACACCTGCCTGTCCTGCATGAGACAGTAAGAATTGTTCTAGAGATGTCACAAGTTAAAAATAAATTAAAAAAAAAAAATAAGCAAAGCTGGGGAAAAGGTATGTCATGTATCTTTGACTTACTAAGCCATATATGGTGCATTTTGAATAATATATAATTTCTGAAATGCTGATTAACTTTTAGAATGACAAAGGATTCTACCCTCTCTTCTTTTTTTCATATAAATTTCTTCAAAAGGAGTAGTAAGATCTAAAGACAGGAGTAAAGTCCTCTGACTAATTTATGCAATGTAATATAAAAAATAAGCATTAAGAAATGTTCTGCCTACAACTGAGACTTTCCATGGTCACCAACATCTACATATTCCAATGTAATAAATTTTTCTTTTCTTTTCTTTTTTTATTTTCTTACTTCTGATAGTTAAAGATGAAATAATTAAGAGTTGAATTTCTTCAAGCTTACCCTTAAACAACAGTGCTGCTAAATTCAAAAATTTTAATTAATGAAACTATTCTGTGCAACCGTTTCATCCTCAGATCAAAGTTGTGATGTATTCTAATTAGGAAATGAAGAAAAATAAATAACTGTAATCTGCAAGAACGTAGGAACATCATTCAAAATTTAAATGTAGCATCAAAAATGAAAGCAAACAAAACTGAACCCCTAATGCAAATTGGGTTGCTTTATTTTCCATGGACTGCAATACACTCTTACACAACCACATACATTCAGTATGTCTAATGTCTTTTCACAGAATATTGCATTTTAATGCATTTGAGGATCACACTCAGAAGCTGAAACACTCAGTATCATGTCTATCTCTGTACTTCAGCCTTAGAACTTGATGTACTCCAAACTCTTCAAGTATAGCTTTGGACTGTTCATTTCTTTGTCACACTCTGTACATAGAGCTTATTGCTACAGCAGAAAAACTGTTTACTTTTACAATTCCTTACAACTCTTCCCAGCCCTCACAGAGGCAAGGAGGGTAATATCACCTTATTTACTTATTCATAAGGAAGACCTGGAAAGATTAGGTTCAAAACTGTCTACTAAATGAGTACCAATCTAAAATGTCAAGGATCTGTTAGCTTGGAATAAGAGCATTTATAAAACACTTGAATACTCAAAGACTAGTTTCTACTGGCATCACTGCTCATCATTTTTGAAAATCATCCTTGAGAACAGCATGAGTTCATAATTAGTGGAACTGCAATCACACTGAAGTATTTTGCTTGGTAACACAAAGAAGACTATCTAGAAAAATCATCTCATTTTTTTGATCATTTAAATTCTTCTCCCAAGGGAATGTGAATTTGTGTTGGCCCATCTGGAGGTTTCCTGCAGATCAGGTTCCAGATTATTTCACAGTGGCATGAGATGGAATGACCACTTGGGTGGAACAGCAGCAGGTGAACAGAAATACTGTACTCAATCGGGCCAAAGGGCTCTGGCATCTTCTACTGTGTCCAAAAGGAACAGTCAGGGAAAAAATACATTGCTGCCTTCTACAGATAGTCTTCCAGACTCCAGCTTGTGGAGATTTGAGCCAGCAGTGATGCCTATTTTTTAGCTCCGAGTGGATTTCCATCCTATGATAACACCTATAACATCTTGTTGAAGGACATCTGCAGCTTAACTGCATACTGTTTGGGAACAAAAAAATAGCTAACCTCCACCCAATATTATTTGCTCTGGTCTAGCCACTTCAACTGGTTTCCAAGAAGTCTTATATTGGAGCAGGCAGATGACAGTTGACTCTATTTAGCTTTTCACAGTGATTTATTGTTTTTGCAGGCCATTATAGTACGAGGTTCTTTTGACAGGGCTGCAAAATCGAAAGATCATTGCTAAAAATCAGTTTAAACTTTGCCAATATGGAAAACTCAAAGTGACTAGAAATGACAGAATGAGGAAGGAAAGTATTTTTCTACCCATGTTATTTTTCAAGGTGATTCTTATTTCCTCACTTAAGTACAGCTAAGCATAGCATTAATTGCACTGGAATTGAGTCATTCTTCTCAGTCCTTTTAAGTCCCTTCTTGCCACTTTTGAGGCCTCAACTCACAGGACTAACCTCTGCTTCTCTGAGCAACTTCTTTGTCTGAGCTGCTACACTCCACCCTTGCCATGTTTCTCTCACTTTTTGCAGTGCTTTCTGAAATTTTCCCTCCCCTTGGCTCTGTTGGTTCTTCAACAGAAAGAAAAACCCCTTCCATCTTACAGTGAATTCCTCCCTCTTGTGCCGTTACTTCTGAAAGGAACATGGAAGCCCTTGGTTTTGGAATCAAGAGGAAAAATATTCTGTCTACAATGTCCTCCTCTTGGTCAGCTCATTCAGCTCTAAAAGCCCTATTTTGCCCACTTGTTTCATGCATGTAAGCTCTTGCATGCCCTCAAACACCCTCACCATTCTTTTGAAAATTCTTCCTGAGTTTACCACAACCAATTTAAGGTAGGAGACATCAGAAATTTCCAGAGAGAGTACACTATTATTTACACATTTTGACCTCTTTTCTAAGTTGTTCCTCATGCTCTGTTGGCTGTCATTAGCACATTTTTACACAGAGTTTTCCAGAGTACCTGATCTTCTTTATGTTATTTGGATAACTTTAAGAATAAATTCTTCTTACTTCTGCTTCTCTCCATTATCCTGTTTTCAATTAAGCTGACCTCTTCTAGACCTTTCTGAAAACTTCCTTGAGAGATGTTGAGTAACAGCTCTTTACCGTGGGGTATGAAGACACCCCAAAAGATGTGCTGGCAAGCAAATCAGATTGACAGTGTGCCAGACATATCGCTTGATCAGTTTTGCTCTTGCTGAGTACAGATTTGGACTAAACATGTATCATGATTATCAAGTACATGGCCTGTTCCCCAAATAGTAGGGACATCTACGCAAAACTTTTCTTTTACAGGGAGACACCAAAGACTGCAGAAGTCTACAGCAAAAGAAGAGAAATAGAAGTTATGCTCCTGCCAGAGCAAGAAAGCAGCCTCATTGAAAAGCTAAAAAGGATTGGAAATAGTGTCACATACACTGTTTCACACACTCAGATAGATACTGATGATGCTCAAGGGTTTTAGGAGGTAGGTGATGTATCCCACCCAAGCTGCAAGCTTTCAAAGATGTTAATTAATCAGCCTGTGGCATGCTTTAGCTGGCCAAACAGCTCCAGAACTACTCACAATCACTGCTACCTTCTGTGTCTCTCCTCACCTAAACGGAAACACAGTGCATTCAATGTATAACCCTGTACTAATTATTCAGCTATGAATGAGTCTCGCTTCCAATAATATGAATGGAAAAACAATGAACTTCCTACTGTACCCTTAAATACACCCTAAATACCCTGGACTGACATTTTTTATATATATATATATATATATATATATATAGTCCCGTTCCCTAAAGAATATCTAGTTTTGTTTGCATTTCCAGAAAGAATGGAAAACTTGAACATTTTACTTTAGGTAGGTGGCTTGTACTGATGTTATCTTCAGCAAAAGCATGCATTTAAAAATTAGTATCATTGTCAAAGACATGTTTAGGATGAAAATTAATGCGAAATGACTTTTAATGCTACTGAAAAAAAAATCATATTATTAACATACATGAAGTCCCCCAAAATGGACTATTTCTCCTCTTTTTCAATATGGAAAACTGAAGAAAATGATCATATTTGTGTGTGTAGGCACGTGTATATTTATATATGTATAAAGAGGCACGTGTAAATTTATATATTTATAAGCACAAATGTATATGTTTTACTATACTTCATCAATTTGAAAGGGCATGCCCAAATTTCCTGTATTTTCAACCAAAATTTGCTGAAGGTTTCCAGTCCCGATTCTTTCTGTGTAAAGCTGACTTCAAACTGCAAAGAGTTATCATATCTACTTAACTTTGGGGTCTCTCCATGCACTGTGAGATATATGGAGGAGGTTGGTTTTAAAAGAGAGGAAACCTTTCATACAAGTGTAAATGAAAAATCCTCACACTGGACCTAATGAACACACTCAGTTCTTCGCCATACCAGGTGTAACCACAAGCAGTAAGCAGTGTGCTAAAAAAGGTGAAGAAACCTATTACACACAAAACATAGTCTGGCATTTAGCTGTACCAAGGTTCAAGGCTGGAAAAAAAAATAAAAAATAAAAAAATAAAATCTTTCAACAGTCAAAGACCAATAAAAGCAAAGTGCTCAAGAAAATTTTTCTTTCTTCATGGAATTCTGCATATTATGCAGGATTCTTTTTTGTACCTGGATGAAATAATTAATTGTTAAACATTTTTAAGATCACAAGCTTCATTTTCAGAAAAAACACCCCAAACAAACAGCATTCCGTTTTGACAAAAAAAAGTAGTGCAACATTCAAAAAGCTAAACAAGATACCACATGCAAGAAATATTCACTGGGCAGAACAAAGCACATGAGTATGTATTTTTAGAGAATCATTAAAAATTGAGAATGAAAGCAAACTGACTATCAACAGACACCAAAAACTGATTTGTATCAGCAACAATGAATTGTCACTATGAGGTTTTAGTTTTTCTCACAAAGCACGCATAATAATGCTCCCTGGTGCATGACAGTATTTCCAAGTTTCAAACACAAGCAGAAAGAGGAGTTAAAGGAAGTAAGAGACATTTAAACTGCAGTTTTAATAGCAGATGATTACATTTTAGTCACATGAAGATAGCAAATCTTGCTCTTTACAAATATGACAGATCATGCTGGATTTGTGTGACAGAGAGGAGCTGGAGACAGGAAGGTCAATCTTACCACTAAGGGTGAAAATCTCAACTGCTCTGTGACTTTTTGGTCATGGAATCTTGTTAAACAGCTATAAAAGAAACAAGTATTTGGAGGCAAAAAAAAAGACTAAACAAAAAACCCAAATCCACTTAGCAATGACCTCAATAATTTCTAAAGACAACTGAATAATTTTTTCAAAAATTTCAAGAAACCTTTTACATATTGTTTCATGAAATTATTGGATTTATTGTACTACATTTCTACAAAGGTACTAGTTGATCTCATCATCTGTAATTCACTCAAGTCACATTACAATGCATTTTTTTCCCTAAGCATACATGCTACTCAGGATTCTGAAACTTGCTCATCTCCCTGTCTCTTGGTTTGTAGCACTCTGAATCCGTTTCTTCTCAGCAGTTGTTTTCTTCTCCTATTGACAAAAAGATGAACTATAGGAAAGGCAGACCATACAGCAAGATACTCAGACCACATACTGAGAGTACTCATGTCTAAAAGGTGTTGTTGGTTTGCTCAGTTTGCTTAGATGACCCACCATTACTTCAATGCTGCAATCATCCTAGAACACGTTTAAACAAGTTTAAAGTATTTACAAGCTAAAATCAGGGAGAAAATGTCAGAGTGCATGCCACTTTAGAAGGCACATATTTGTGTATGCTGATCAACCAGCTGGTTTAAAAAGAAACAGGAACCTGTCACCACAGTTCATATGTTTTGACCTCACATTATAGCCTTAGCAGCTGAAGAGAGAAAGGAGACATAAACTTCTTAAATGCTAACATCAAAACGTAAAGAAAATAGTTCTACATAATATCAGTTGTGACAACATAGAAGGGTAAGATAGGTAATAATGAGAAGCAGCAGCAAAAAATGCATTATACAAAGCAACAGTATGTTTCACACGATGGTAATTCATACACACACACAATTAGATGCTGGGTAAGATGGTTAATTCTGAGTGTACTGATTAAAACAAAGCTAACTTTATCCTGGGTAAACCTATTTCTTCACAGAGTTTCTCAAAAGTGAATACTCGTCAAACCTAACCATTCTGCTCTTTTAATATCCAGCCCTCCGTGAAACATCTGCAAATGTAAAGCAATGGGAGGCCAATGCAACACCACACAGATCCATGGAACAGGCAGAGGGGCAGCCAGGACTGCAAGAGAGAACCCAGCGCTCTCCCACAACCACACCTACCCCCTAAAATCACAGTCAAATGGCGCCTGGGCTAGTGGAAGTCAGGAAGGGTTCAGAGTGGGATGATGATCAATGAGGACCTGCAGCTTAACCCATTTGTCAGCAAGGGCACCTGCTGAGTTGTGACTGAGAGGAATCCCCGGAGCCGGCCAGGCGAGCGCTGCCAGAGCACTCAGCCAGAAGGGCAGAGCCCCGATAACCTTTACCCTGCCTGATGACAGGACACATGACATTCTGCTCAGGGCCTGGCAGAACCGCTGCAAAGACAAAACCAACTTCAGTCAGCTAGGCTTTTGTCCCAAACACAAATTTGCCATTCTCTACTCCTTTACTATTGATTTTTATTTAAATTCAGTGCATTTCATAAGGTGGTTTAGAACACAGGCATAGACCTTGTGCACTGTACAGCCCAGTAGTCGCTCCTGTCATCCCTAAAACTTCCTTTTCCCTCATTTTTAAATGGACATCAAAAGAAGTATAAAGAATCCCATTTATTATGCCGTATGAAATAAATTTTAAAAGTGCAATTTGCTGCTAGAAGACTGGAAAATTAAGCTTTCAATTTAGAAGTTATATATAAATTCATACATTATCTATACAAATCTGTAAAATATGCAATATTTTATCATAGCTTTTTGCTGTTTCCTTTAGAATCTTGAATAAAAATCACTGAATCCATCTTCCTGGATGTTCCTATAGAGAAGGGAAGTAGGAGGGTGGAAAAAACGCCTCTCTACTCAGACTTTTACTTTAATTCAGTGAGTGGCTTTTTCATATTAACAACTCAACAAAGAAACCATAGGGGAAAAAAAACCACCAAACAACAACCACAACACCTTAAACCCGAAACAAAATAAGCATACAAAAAAAAATCCCAGCTCCCAAAATAATTTATTTAAGAAACATTCAGAGCACTTTAAATACATAATTTTTCAACAGCTTTTCGGGTAACCTGCAGTGCTTTTCACCTCCTTTCAGTGACTAAGATAGACCCAAAAGACTAATTTTCATCTGCTAAAATTACTCATTACCAAAAAAAAAGCCTCTTCAGTATGTTTTGAGTTTGATTACTGATTGAAGAAATAAGTATTTTCCAAGGTACATCAGCAAGAATTTTGAGCAAAGTACTTAACCTTTACCAAAACAGTTCTTTTCACGTGTCATTTTCAGAAACTTCTGTTTCTGTTTTCATATTGAGTTTCCTGCTGAATCTCCACACTTTGAGACTTTGATTATAATCAAAAAATATCTGATTCAGCTAACTAGTTAGGACAGAAGTTGTCAAGGTACACATTCTAAGCAAATAGTCTGTTTATGGTGAACACAATGGAAACAGCTTGTTCCTGTACAGCCCTCACAAGAGAACTTCATACAGTAATTGCTCAGACACATCTCAGTTTGTGTTCTAATGCAAGCTACATGTGTTTAGAACAGGTTTTTTTTTTAAAGATCAGACATGCAAACCTCAAATATTGTTGCTGTGATTAATTATATTACTCTGATCTCATGCCTAAATGCATAAAAGCGCGATGTTAAGGTACACACTGACCTCACAACTTCCTTGGAATGTGGTGGTAGCAACAGACACTCCATCTAAAATTGGGCAACAGCTATCTCACGTGCCCTTCTCGGATTTCTCAGAGTTGAACATTTATATACAATTTATACACAAATACAGATATAAATAGCTACATTTATTTCAGTCTTACTGTGTCACTTAAGTGAATAAAAAGTCAATGCTTGTATTACCAGGACCAACTAGACTGGGTCTGCCAAAGGCCCATCTAGCCCTGTGCCCTGTCTTTAACGCTTGCCAAAACTGAATACCTGGGGATACCTATGGGATAATACATGATGATAGCTCTATAAAATACAACAGAGCTTCCAACAATCTACAGACTGGGGACTTCCAAATTCAGAGGCGGTGATTTTTTCCTTTAAAAGTTTTCAATTGATTTTCTTTAAAAAAATTGTCCTGTCATTTATATTTAAAATCCATCTATAGTTCTAATATTCACAACAATCATGTTCCAAGGATTTCTGAAACTTATAACTGTTTTGTTTTTTTTTTCCTCTTCTTTCCACCTGCTATTTTGATGCCTCCTCATTCCAAAAGTGTGATAGAGAAGGCATGGTCCGTGTGGTATTTTGAGAGAACTCCACATGTTTCTCTTAATTATTCATTTTCTCTTTTCAAAAGTCCTACCTCATTTACTTGTTCTTTATAAGGAAATAGTTCTGTATATTTGATCTACCTTGTTGCTGTGTTCTGGATTGTTTTTTCTCCTGTACCATTTTCTGGAAGGTAGCAAACAGTCCCACACAGAGTGTTCAGGATTTGGACATAAAATAGATTCACAAGAGTGGCATGTGACTGTCATTGCTTTTTCCCTGCATGTCTTTTTCACTGATACTTAACAGTAGATTTAGTCTGTTGATCAATGCTGGTTTTGGGAGGCCACATCTTATTCATGAGTGGTTACAGTTGCCTTCAGACACTAGTATTTTATACATTAATTTAGTACTGGTATTTCTGCATAACTTCACAGTTATCCACACTGAATTTCAGATGCTAGTTTACTGAGAAAGAATTCTGAAAGGATCTTCTGAAATTCTTCATAGTTGGTCCTTGTCTTAATTTTCTTGAATAATTTGGTACCTGGCCATCCCACTATTCATTGCCTTTTCAAATCCCTTATGAGTGCATTTGTCAGAATAGTTCCAGCACAAATAGCGGATTTTTTTTTGTTCTCTGTGACATTCTCTTAAGCGTTCCGGCTCACTAAGAACTGACCTACAGTAACCTCCATTGCCACAACTGCATCAGTCATCTATTAATCATACTACTAATCCAAGCACTCAGTAAAAAAAGGCTGAACTTCTGAAAGAGGAGCCAGGGAAAATCTAATCTAGGGAAAGGAAATGTGTGTCATGGTGCTGTGGCCATAACATACACGTTGACTTGGGAGAATGTGTTTTTGTGCTACAGCAAATATTTATCTCTGAAAATTTTAATTAAACTGGTCACCTTAATATGTCTGATAATCTGTATTCATTGAGTAGAATATAAGTATATGTTTCTTTCTGTTTCCCTTAATGTAAAAATAAAATAGCTGTCTAGAATTTATCTTCAATCTTATTTAGACTCTAAAGCATTTGGAATATTAATTTAAAATATGATTAAAGCATGAAATATGTTTTAGTAAGTAAACATGCAACATCTCTTCTGTCAATAAGAAATAAGAGACTTGAAAGGAATACCATGAAGTTTGTTTCAAAACAGCTGAGCTGTTTTACTCAACTGTATGTTGAAACACCTAAAAGAATATAATATGTTATTCTGCTGATAGGCTCACATGCTTCAACAAAACTGTGCCAGGACATTCCTTACTAAATTAGTGACTAATCAGATGCTGGGCTGGGAAGCACACCCTCACATGTTACAACCACCCAGATGTCTGCAGCATTAAAAAAAACAAAAAAAAACCCAACTACAACTATATGTTCTTGTGTCCCCTATAAATAATTTCCGTCATGCGTTTTGTAATCTAATGCTTGCATTTGGCTAACCAGATGCAATCAAAGGTCCAAACCTGACTACTACAGAAAGTACCTGACTACTATACTCCTCATCTTTCTCTTGCCTATCACCATCACATATTCTAAGCAAGGATGTCCTCTTCCCTCCATGTCAATAACTAGTATCTATTTCTAAATACATTGTTTCATTGATCACAAATGCTTCTTGCTTCTTTTATCAAGTTCTCAAATTAATCAAAATTGCTTGCTTCTTTTTCTTTCTTATTTCCCTCAGATTTCCATTATCCCTTAAAAATTGTTTAAAATTTGAAAACTGACAGCTTCAATAGGCTGTTGGGAAAGCAGCACTCTTTTTTTGATGTTTGTGCGGAACAAACCCTACTCTTCTCAAAAAAAATAAAATAGCAAAAGCAGCATTTCTGCCTACAGGAAACAGTTAATATAGGCCAATATTGAAAGAGGATAAAAGCTACTTGTGTTTGCAGGAAAGAAACGTCTTTTTCCCATGTTTAGCATAGGCCATTCCATTTGCTTTAGTGATAATACAAAAACACAGAATATGGCTAAGCCTGCTACCCATTTTTATGGAGTTTTTAATCAACCATCATTAGACTTACATTTAAGAAAAGCCATTCCAAAATGAAGCAGTCTAATTTTCTTCTTAATCCTAAAGGAGTCTCTCTATTTAAGGGAACACTGGGGGCTCCCTGAATGCTATAGTTTATAAATACCCTTTAAGATGACAAGTCAAATGACTTCAGGATTGCAAGTTATCTCTCACAGTTGTTCAACTGTTAAAATGGAAAGTGGTAAGAATAGAATAAAAACACCGATGGCAAAAATATTACATGTGCAATGGAACAAACATAGCGCACAGGACACGGCCATTTTAACATTACTCTTTTCGCTTAAATTTTCTCTCTCCCCTTTGAAAAGGTCAGCTTTGTGAACTGCTCTCCTGATGAGCAATTTGAGGTCTGTCATTCCATACACACTCTTACACTCATCAAAAATGCAGTCATCCTTTCCTTATGATCTGTCTGGTACTTGCTGCAACATTATTCTGCTAGTTTAGGCACTAATTTGATGTAACTCGACTAATTCTATAATAATGTAGATTTTAAAATACATAAAAAATGTGAAAAAATACCAACATTACATTTGGAAACAAAACAAATCTCCAAGGCAGGCAAACATATCCAGCAGCTCTGTGGCAATCAAACAGGCTGCTTCCAGACTAGGCAGCCGTTACATTTATTTTATCATGTAAACCTAGGAAGAGTTAGAAGAAGGATGTTTCAACTGTATGTCAGGTTTCTGCTCTCTTTAGCAAGGCTTGGTACTCTAAAAAAAGTACTATTTCCTGTTAACTAATTCAATCTTACAACAATGTGCACCTAAGATCTGACTGTCTAGACATCTTACTTTGTCTGCCTAAGCTCTTTGAAGTCTTTGAACTAGAAGAGATAGCTTTGCTAACCTGGAGAATTGCCCTAGAAAAGAGATGTCCTTTACAAGGAATTGACTTTTTCCAGTTTGTGCTGTCGGCAAAGCCTTGGAATACAGTATCTCCACCTGAAAATAAGGAATTAAAGACTGCACTCCAGTCAGTAACTTAGTGGCAGTTCTGCTGTCTTGATATGAAGCTACTTCCACATAGTCAAAATTACAAATTGCAAGACACATGGATTCCCATCAAAAATTAGAAAATCCCAGAATATAGAATACTTGTTCATAAATCTTTGAGGATTAGGGATAAATATTCTGGGTGAGACGTGACAGAGGCAGTGATCAGTTGTCCTGTTCAAAGTGATATGACTGAATCCAAGTCATCTCCTTTCGCTGTCTGAGCTGGTTGGGAAGGCTGTTGCCACCCTTCAAGAGGCAGTTCTTGTAACTTGAACCTAGTAAGTTCAACACACGAGTTGAAGTACACAACATTAGATTTTGGCTGACATTTTGTAAGACTATGTCCAAGCCTCCTGGGTCCTTCAAATGGGAGAATCTTTACTTAAGATATGAGGGGTCTTTGTCATTTTCTACCACATATACTCGATTCCCAGTTTCACTTTCTTATTTACAAAATACCCATCAATCACATCCCTGGACAGGTTTTCCTGTAATGCTATTTAGGCTGGTAGCCAAATTAAGAGTATATACTTCCACACCTCATTGCTGAAGCATTCTATTTATAACAATTTGTAAATAGAAACAAGTAAAACAAACCAAAACCAAACAAAGCAAAACCCAAAGCAAAGTATTTATACTGAAAGTGCAGTAATACTCAAAATTGACAATATACAAATGTGCCTGCCATTACTAACAATTTCCAAGCAGCTTTGAAAAAAATAAATAGGAAAAAAATAACAAATGCTATGGTTAGCATGAAAAATCTGACCTGCACAAGAACAGCCAGAAAATAACATTTCATTAGATTCAGGAGGTAACCAGATATTGCCCCTTTTAATTCATTTGATACTCTCTGTGGGGCTGTTGCACTCCACAACAAGATTAATTGCTTTTTCTGTTTTCAGGGACAAGGGGTCCCCGAAAACAGAAAAAGTAACCTGAGATGAATGGTACAATTCCTCCGCAGTTTTTCCGAAAGATTTTCTCTACAGAGAAATTCACAGACTTAAGTCAACCCAGGAAGATGGGATAGAGAAGTATTTTAAGTGAAGCTTGTAGCTTTCATTGTATGACCAAAGTGTGCCCACATCTCAAAACAGAAGAGAGTATGGTTTGTTTTCCCTGTAATTAAGATTTTTAAAGCTCTTGCTCAGTTGGTAAAAAATACTGGGGTCAATATTGCTGTATAAGAAAGAAATATAAAAGTACTAAAAAGTGAAGGCCATCTCCAAACTCCCTTGCTGAAAGTGGGGAAATCTTGCCAAACAGCAGGAGACCACACCATACAAGTCTGCAAATTCAAATGCAGCACCTGCCATACTAGCTCCTGTCTAAGATGGAAGAGTAGATCTAAGCACTCCTTACTGAGAAAGCACAAAGCTGAGAAAGGGACAAGTGGCACAAGAGAGCTTCAGAGTAACACTATTTTAGTAATTTTCTCCTTGTGAATCCCTGGTTCATTTCTCCAGTCATCTCCCCCAGTGCAATTTTCTGTATATATTTTATAACTTTCCTTTCAACTCCATCCGCTTTAAGAATTTCCTTTCTTTTCAAAGTGCTAGAAAAAAGCTGAACTAAACTCTCATATACCTTCAATTCTACGTATCTTCTACCTAATATTTAGTTAGTGCTGTGATCAAATAAACATTCTACCATTACAATAAACAGTGACAAAAGAAAAAAGACGTGAGAAAGCTGAGATGCTGGCAGGCAGCAGTCAGTGGGGAGGTTACATTTTTTCCCCAGTGATGACAATGCGGGTGGCACATGACATGCCAGCGAGCGTGTCAGAACTGGGTCAGCTCAGAATTAGCAGCTCTTAGGTTGTTCACAAAGGGCAAATCCACCTGCCTGTGCTCACAGGCACCTTTAACAGAACTGCATTTTAAACAACGTGGATCCAGAAGCAAAACTCTCCAAATAACTGAACAGTGACTGCAGATCCATACTTCAAAATATCAAACATGGAATAGAGCTGGCTTTACTGTATGTTGAAAATTGCTGAAGAAAAAATGCACTATTTAAACAAAAAATGATGAACAAAGGCTGTATATCCATCTTCCCATCACCACAGACTATGACCACATTTTCCAACTGAGTGTAGCATTTAATTCTTACCAATGTGTAAAGGAAATTAATTACCAAGTCACTTTTGCACAGGATGCAGCCCTGCAGTTTGCACAGACTGCACTTATGTCAAGTGTTTATTTTGCACATTTAATCATGGATGCAGAGACTTCACTTGAACAAAGTATTACAAAATTAAATAAAGAAGTATTTCAAACTTAGTTTATTTAAACACATAAAAATCCATATCTCACAGTACCCAGATGAACTTTTTTTTCAAGCATGGAGGAAAACTGGTAAAATCACAGAATCATTTACATTATTTAGATTGGAAAAGGCTTTCAAGATCATCCAGTCCAACCATAATGCTAGGTATAAGGATCTTTTGAAACCTCCACGTGAAATTGCCTTGAGTTCTTTCATGAAAGTAATCCTTCTGGCTTAATAAAGAAATAATATGTGTTTATCCCTGAGAAGATACAAACAGAACACATACCCCCTAAAAAGCTTTCAAACAATATGCTTAGAAAGTATAGCTGAAATCACCTGTTTGTGAGATTAGCAAGACCTAAAAACAACTGTCAAATCAGATTGGCTGAGGTGCTCTTTTGATTCTTAAAATTTTAATTAAATATTTGCATAAGTACACTTCTGTTACTAGAATAGAAGAAAAAAATTTTCCAGAGGTACACTACAGCAGTCTTCTGAATGATTCCTTAGTATCTCAGTACTGGAACTCCAAAATAAACAATATGGAATGTTTTTAGAGCTCTCTTAATAGAACAAAAAGTTTAAAATAATTCTGAATAACTTTGATTACCACTAGCCAGTGGGGTAGATGTAAGGACAAAATTGTGGGACAAATAAGCAGAGTAATAAACTTCTCTAGGAATTACAGTTTATGAAGTAAAACTAGGGAAAAAAAGGACTATTCAAGCAATTTTAGGTCAGCTGCTCTCATTTGGATATTAGAAAGATACTGAGTTAGTAACAAAGTTAGTAACACAGCTAAGAAGTTGTTAAAGCAGTCAAGGAAGATTATTCAGTATCCAAAAAAGTAAAAAGAAGACACATTTCTTTCTAAAAAGTACACAGCCTCTCCTGAAGGAAAGATGAAAGCATACATCTCAACTGCTACAATGCTTTTGAAATTCTGCTATATGACACTTAAAAACTAACTGCAAAACATACAGCATATATGCAGTCCCCATAACTTCACATTTAATTGAAAAGCTATACCAAAGGGAAAGGACAGGGTATTAGATGTGCCTTGTTATATGAAACTGGTATGTTCTTAACATTTTCATTCAGTATTTGCCTTAATCCTTTAGATGAGTGAATTCCAATACCCCAGGAGGACAGACTCAGGGTTCAAAATATATAGGAGCTCAGAGTGGGAAATGGCACAAAATCAATTACCCAAATTTATCAGGGATACACTGTATTGGACAAGCCAAGTGCATAAATGCAAAATGGGAAACAACTCACTAAACAAGCAGTGCAGTGGAAAAGAAGAATGTTTCTACTTGAGTTATTTACAAGTCTTAGAAAAACAAATCTATGCCTGAGATGCATTTACAAGATATTTACCATATACAGCACAAGTCACGTCTTTTACATGATACTGGTAACTGTTTACTGATGTATAAAAGCAAATGTTTACTTGTATAAAAACAGTTAAAGCAGCCTCAGTACAATTCTACTCGTCCTTTGTTTCTGCCCTTCTTCAGAAGTTGCTCTTCTTGCAGCCAAGATAATGTTTAACTTTTATGTTTAACTAATAGGGACAGAAGACAATTAAGTTACAGAAAGAGGAGTGCAGTATTTGCTTGGTAATTGTAAAGAAATGGGATGATTCCAACATTTTTCTCCTCATCTCTTCAGTGTGCCCTCCATAATGAAAGGTGAGTTAATCTTCCGGGGGACAAGGAAGAGAGCAAAATGCCTTGTGATGGCTAAGAGAGACTTGAGATACAACCAAATTATAGAGAACTACAGAGTAGGCCTGACTTCAAAAGTCTGCAAACCACTCTATGAGAAGAAATTGGTTATAGGCACTACATATTATTTCTGGCAAATATAAGAAAAATAATCAAGTCAAACAAGCTAACTATTTCTACCAGTGAGATACATGACACCTACAAAGGCTGTGCAACATCTCTCATTGCCTCTCCCCTTAAACAAAAAAAGAATCAAACAACCATCAACCTTTTCCTGTAATTGCATAGAAAAAGGTATTAAACAATTTTCAGACGAAGTGTGACACTTTTGCCAAGATTATAGCATTTCTACTGAAGTATTAATTTTTGCTCCTGTAAAAAAAATCTTTACCAGAAAGTTGATTTTATCATGTACCAATATAAAACAAACAAACCCAGCAGAATACATTACTTGGAAAGATAGCTAACGATTTGGAAACAACTACTCAGAAAGTAGGAATAAAGTCACACAATATAAAAAAAAAATACAAAATTGAAGCATCAAGAGGCTTTTGCAATGTAGGCAATTCTTTCTGCAATCTGGAGAAGGTTTGATCATTTATGTGTAAACTGCCTTTAGAAAAAACCCCACCACACATATTTCTCCCTATCTGAGTTGCGGCAACACATTATAGAGAATGAAGGACAGTTACAATCTGGTATTTGAACAGTACAGTGGCTACTGAAAAAGGTAGGGATTTAAGCTGAAAATAAAACTCAGTTTCTATTTACATTCCACAAGTATGCATCCACTTCCTGAAGGACTGCAACAGCTTTTACATATTAATATCGTTTTTGAATCATATTTGAAGCAGAACTGTTTGAGGTATGTTATCCAGACATATATATCTTCCAAACAAATCCATGTGAATATATGAGCTGAAATGAGTAGAACAGCAACGGCTATGAAAAAGCTGGAAGTCTTTGAGTACTCCAGACGCCTTCAGATTACATTGAAATAACTGAAGAAGCAAATACTTGCTCTCTGGAGTCTACTAATATTTATCTGTTAGACTGTGTAGGTCCACAGGAGGTATTTTCTTCAGTCTGTTCAGATTGTGCAGTTGTGCAGGGCTGTGTGAGGAATGGATCCCATCTGGACGACCAAAACAAGACAAAGAGACTGCGCAACAGAAACTGGAACTGATGGTGCCGTGCTTTGGTACTGACTGGCCCACATGACTGCCCTTGGCTTACGTTTGTTCCTATCTATAACATCAAGGAAATGGATTAACAAGTGTAAAACAAACACTTCTGCTACAGCCTTGATCTTGTTGGACTTCCTAATGAAAAAGACCTATTTCGTAATCTACTCATCTGCAAAGAACTCTCTTTGCAACACCCTGAAGGACAGGACTTTTGAGACCCAGAGAAGCAGCATATCCTCCCAAGAGTGATCTGAATACACAATCATACTGTGCCCGAGACTCATTTAAGAGAAACTTTACATACACTAAGAGATAAATAAATCAAGTCCCCATGGCCTGCAGTTGTTATTGCTGTGGATTGGTATTCCTGTGTGTTGTGGCAAGAGTCAGCTTCTTATTGTAGCCACGAGCAGCAGTCAATGGCATTTCCAAAACAGACAGGGAACAATGACACAATGGCTGTAAATGCCCTCACTTCTCTCACCACCCTAGGCTTCCTGTACACATTCAAGGGAAACACACAGTCACTATTAAGACACAATATACCTGACCAGCCTACAGACATTTGTTTGGGAAGAGACAGATCAGGATATATATCTCATGAAGTATTTCAAATCTTTCTCCATTGATCATGAAATTAGACTAAGCAGACTACGTCAGAAATATTTAAGCACATGACTTGGAGATTGTCTTAAGCAAACCCAGCAGGCAAAACATATGCAAATCAGAGGTATGTAAAGCCTCTGACACAATAAACAAAGCACAGTAATTAGATGAAAGGGGCAACTGTCTCACTTTATATTTAGGGACAACACGAAGAGTTTTTTCATTGCTCTCAGTGACATATTCAGAATAATTTTGCACAAGTGCATTATGGAGTTATGATTAGATTCAAAAGATTATTTTTTTTCTTCTTTTTGGAAAAAAGCCCAATAGCCACACACTATGTGAAATCTGTCAAGCTCTGAATGGTGCTAGCACAGAATATTGTTCTTCAGAACACACTGGCCATTGTAATGCATACAAATGTCTATGAGCTGGGCTGATGCAAGTGTGAAATCAGTGTAGCTCAAAAGATGAATTCTGGAAAAGCTAAGACCTCAATTTGAAGCTGATCTGTCATATTAGCTAACCCAGTAATAGCTGCTGTTACCTACCAAACATTAATGCTTGCCTGGAAGTGGGCAGCAATTCTGAAGGCTCTAGGAGTCCACAAGCATCACCACAGCTAACTCTCAAAAAAGAAACCCACAAAGAAGGAATTGGAGGAGGAAGGTGGTGAGAACAGGAATGTCCTGGGTTTAGAAAACAATCTCTATGTGTGTGTTTGTAACCTTCTATCAGTGAAGGCTATTATTTCAGAAATATCCCAGTTAGCTAACCACCGAGCTTCCAGGGTGCTTCAATATTAACCCATGGATTTCAACATTGAGTCCTAGAGTGCTTCAATAAAGACAGCTGCCAGTTAAAAGCTTCAACCAAGAAGTGTCCTTTCTCTCTTGTAAATGTTAGTTTCTTCTTATAGAATTCCAAATCTTCATTGAGCTGATCATATGAGCAGCAGTGGATGAGACATGCTGCTCATGGTGCTGCACTTGCTTATTTTTCTGTCCTCTTGGGAGCAGAGGACAACATGTGCTTCAGAAATAAAAAAAAACCCCTTTCTTTCAATCTACAAAGCCAGGAGGACCCTTTCAGGATTTATTTCCATAGCCCAAAGGATTATACCTGAAACATCCAGCGTATAATAACCTAGTAAATACTACACACCTACTGCAGTCTGTGTGGCTGAAGCAGTCATTAGTGCAGTAGGGAGCTTAACACCATGACTGCTGAGGCAAGGCTCTTCCCAGAAATCAGTAGCTTTGATTTGAGAAAATGATATAACAGGGGACTGAAAACAAGCTATGCAGAGCTGCTGGTCTTCAGAGCATTAACTCCTTTATTTCTGGCTTATTCTCTTCAGTCTCTCTCTGATGGGCACTTAAAAGGACCGTTGCTCAGCTCCCTTCTCAGGCTGCAACTACATTTTTTTTTAGGCTTGCTATAAAAGAATAATTTTGTGTTAATATTAATTTGACCTTCTTAATTTTGACCACTCAATAAATGAATGTGTGCTACAAATCCTGTGGATAGTATATACATCTACTGACTAGAGAAGCACCAGATTTCAAAGAAATCTCACTAGGATAGGAAGAAATAAAACAGCATTTTAATGAGGAAAAGTAATTTAACAAATGACCTTTTCCAGTGCTCCTTTAACAGTTGTCACCCATTTTTTAAAAAGGCAAGATACCAGTACAGCAGTTCTTCAAAAACAGAACCAGATTAAGAAAAAAAAGCCACTACAGTGCTACTTTCCCTAAGGAAGGTTCAGTTAATCTTCAGTTTGGAATTTTACACTTAAAATAGTACTAAATGACTCCACGAGAAATGCAATCACAGGTCATCTTACATAGACACATTTTACATGTGAGACAACAAGCATTCTGAATTTAAGTTATGGTAATGAAAAAAATGAGGCTATGCTTGCTTTGATTAGGTCAGCAGTGCTCAGAAAAGAGGGAGGACCAAAAACAAGTGCCACAAATTACCAGCATTTTCATTGAACTACTTCAATCTCTGACACTTGGAATGTACGTGCAGCAGATGTAATACACAATGCACATAAATATTGAAAAAATGCATGTTTCAGAACAGCCACAATCCACCCAGCAAAGTAAATCATCCTCCAACTACCAGTTTACCATTTCATTATCAAACTCAGAAATTGGCACAACCATTTATGAAACATCCTACTGTGATAGTGACTGACATTAATTTTCAAAACCAGAATATCACAACAAAAAGGCAGGGCAGGAAACAAGTCTGTTCAGATACTTTTTGGATACTTTCTATCTACATCTCTTTTGATAAACCAAACTGTGTGTGGCAAATCTGTCAGGCACTAAAATCGGTCAGTCCTGCAGTTAAACCTTTAAAATAGCTCTTAGCACATTTTTGGCAGATGTCAACTAGCACTTTCCAAAACAATCCAAAGGAGTTTCAAAGTTGGAATGGACCAGAAATCCTTTCCTGCCTGCACACAGCCATTCTGCAGGGACATTAAGGCAGTTACAGACTATAGATGCAGAGCTGTAGGATCATGATGCCAAAGAAAAACCAGGCATGCATTTAATTAATTAGAATAGACATTAGAATAGACATTGTCTCTCACTGAATGTATCACACATCTACCACATTTCTTCTCTGTAAGTTACTTAAGAGCAGGTGACTCTCTGCCGGATACACTTGGCACATCTTGCTCATATATGATAACATGAAAACAGTTTTTCATATCCAATTTTGAGTAAAATGAAAATGAACTATGCACCCAGCCTCAACATATCACAGCAGTTCTTTCAACTCAATCAACAGGCACATCTATAGCAGCATTCAAAAAAAGAAAAACCCAAATACAGTGCAAACAAATGCAAAGTCTGTTTGTGAACTTATAAAAGCTATAAATGAAAGGTTGAGTGCAACAGTTAAAATTTCATTTATGTTACACAGCGTCTCCTAAAGCTGCCTTGAGGCAGAGGACTATGAAGTGTCTAAAGTAATATCTATTTTTAGGGAAGGTACACAAGAGCCAGAGAACTGCAAACCACTAAACACTCATCTCTGCTCTGTGCAAACTGTCAGGAAAACTAACAAAGGACATGCATGCCTGTCCTAATGTAAGCTGTAAAGGACATCGTATCACAAACCTTCTGTCCTTTCAAAGAGTGAACCTGCTTTTAGATGAACACTGATGTCCATTAAAAAAATCACCTGGATTTCTGAGAAGACTTTCTACTAGGTCTCTCATCAAATGCTTTCATGGAGTCTGAGAAGCCATGAGAAATGAGAGGAATTATTCTGGTAAAGACAGGGACCAGTTGCAAGGAACAGCAGAATTTAATCATGTATACATGATTTCTTGCAAAAAGGCAGATGAAATGTGAAGAAATTCGAAGACAAGAAATCTCCAAAAACTCTTAAAATTTAAGTCACATGGGCTTTAAGCTGATCTTTACTACTCAGGACATTACCTTGAACTGATTGTATATCCATGAAAACATCATCTCAGATCTCAGTAGAGATTATTAAAAACCCCAAACATGTTGGGATTTATTATGAAGAGAGGGACAATGTATAGTCCAAGGATCTCCCTGAATGCTGAATGCTATTTGTAATTCTGTCCCCCTAACAAAAAAGAGCACAGAAATGGAAGAAAAATGCAGAAAAGTACAATGAAGACATCAAAATTCAGAGAATCTCTATTTTAGGAACAATTAAGCAGTTGTGAATTGAAGAGAACAGGATAGGACAGAAGTTTATAAAAGTCAGTTTGCTGGAAAATACTAATAGAGAATAACTGCTCAGTATTTCTTCCAACAAGAAAAAATGTAGGAAGAACTTACAACCTATTATAAAGCAGTAAACAAACAGAAGACTATTCACAAAGTTCAGCTGTGGATCTCTGTGCTACAGGATGTTGCCAACAGCAGAGGTTTGTAAGAACAAAAGCAATGAAACAAATTCATGGAAGGTCCACCTAGAACAGTTTGGGGTGGGGGTGAGGTTCAACAGGAAGCTTCAGGGAAAGTACACCAGGAGAACCTTGCAAGCTTGTCCCGCTTTAGTGCAGGACATTACCCAAGGTCATGTTTCTCCTGGCTGGATCCCTTCAGAGAGCAGATGCTGGGCTAGATGGACACATACAATGCTTGTATTATATTACCCAAGGGCATGAGCTATGGTGAGCTCATCAAATTCTCTTTTCCACTCTCTGCATTGTCTCCCCACAGAACAGCAAATCAAGACCAGGATTCTGAAGCACTGAAAACCAGAATCCAAGATATTTAAAGCACTATTTATAGTTTTTTAATTAAAATCAACTATTCTAGTTTGGGGACCTAACGAACTGGGGAGTAAGAGAAAAAAAATGTATCAGACTGCAGAACTATTTTTCACAGAAACAAAAGGCAGTCAAAAACCTATGTTTCCTTCCACTTCACAAGCAATTTGACTGTCTTTGCCTCCCTCTTCTACAAAGTAAACATACTGGTAAAGCCAAATTCAAAAACCTGAAAGATTGCAAACTTTATGTAAATTTCTCTCGGAAAGAACAGGTTGAAGAGATGAAACATAAATCATGCTACAGTGATTTATGTAGCATGATAAATAATGCTGTGTGCCACAGCAATAGCTTCTTAATTAAAATTTTTGAAGCACTGCCACTCTACACAGACACATAAAGTAGCATCAGCTATGGTAAGAGAAGCATTTTACTCTACTCAGTTAATGAACTAAGCTGTCATCAATTCCTTACTGCTCCATTTCATGCTTATAGGAAAGTCTGAAGAAATTTCATACCTGTGGAAGTTTGGAGTTATGAAACTGAAAAGGAGCTGCACATCTGAACTGCTTTCTGAAATTGCTATGACACTGGTATCTGTCTCTAGACAGAGAACAAAACCCAGCATCTTCCCTTTTTCAACTCTACATTACTTCAGTGTCAGGCTATAATACAATAGTGTACCAGCGGATATGTTTACAAATTATGTCAAGTATATAATAAATCCTGGTGGTCTGCTTAAAATAATAATGCCTTAAATATGCACCCTTTTGTTCTGAAAATGGATTGTCTGCAAATCGTTTAGACACTAATTATACTGCTGCTGTGGTTAGGGAAAGCTGTTCTTCAATTCAGTGTTCCCACTGAAACACTCCGAACTATACACTGCTCGCTTACTTCCCCATCACCCCTTCCCCTGTGGAGGGCTGGACAGGAGAACTGGAGACACAAAAGATAAAGATCACAGATTGAAATAAGAACAATTTATGGGCAACAGCAACGAGAAAGAACAACAAAGAGTACTAGCAACAAAATCAAAATGTTCATGGCAGGTGAATGCTTCACATGCCACGCGTAAACCCCTGACCACACCTGACCGTGCTGCCACACTACTTGACCTGGAAGGGACTCTTTCCCCGATCCCTGGAAAATGAGAAGAGGGGGTAGAGAATAACCTCGGAGTCCTGGCCACGTCCCTTCTGGCTACTGTAAAAATTAACCTTGTCCTGGCTGCAACCAAATCAAATTAAATAAATTATATACTCTACACAAAAATGACATAAACACTTGCCTAAGACAGGCCAAACATTTGCTTAATGGCAAGTCAACAGGCTTCAGAATTAGTAATTTCTATTCATATGGACATCAACTAATATTTATTGGCAATTATAATGATCAATTACTTGTGTTGATTTAAAGAGAAACCCCAGCAAGCTTACTTACTTCAAGTCAGCAGCACTGGTATAATGAAGGTTTAAGGTTACCTCCTTGACCAACACAGTATTATTCTGCTTTTCAAAAAAATCACTAATTCCCACAAAAACACAAAACACGGTAACTCTAGTATAAGGTAAAGCATTTCTGGAAGTATTCTGATATTTAACTCTATACTTTAATATAACTCAAATCAGAAGAAAAACTTTATAAAAGTTATGAACAAGCAGTAATAAACTTAGAAAATATTTTAAGATCAAAATAATTCATCCGTTTATTAGAGGAAAACAGACTTAAAAAAAAACCAACAAAACAGGTCAACTATAAAAAATAAAGTAATAAATAACCATGCATTAAAAATAAAATACCTACTTGCCAGTGATGGTCCTCCAAAGCTGCGCACCTGCAATTGTAAGAATGTAAGATGAAACACAATGCACTAAATCAGAAAGAAATTTTATTTTTATTCATAGAACATGTTCAGAACTGGGACAAAACAACCAAGAAATTATCTGTATCAGTCAAACAGGAAAGTTATATTATCTTGCAGTAACCATTCCAGAATTGCTTTCTGTAAACTTAACATACAGTTAAAATCATAAATGGAAAAAGTCAGGACCTTCTATGGCTACGTTTCCACATGGCAGGATGTCATGAAGATGATAATCAATGTAACTTTTACATCAACATACCCTTTACTTCTATACACTGACAACCACTCTACATTCCTCATGAATCTGTAACTGTCTTGCCATCTAGTGGCTGGCTGGAAGCGTGAAGCAGCTACACAGACTTGTTAGTCTGGGAAGAATTTTTCTCTGCTTCTTGGAGTGGCACTTTATTGATTTCTATTCATTGCCACAAGACTCCTACAGTATTACTTCGAGGGCCTGATTTTTCTTGAACTCTGTCTACAATGGCATCAAAGACAAGGGTAAAATAAATGAGTTTACTACAGTAAGTAATTATTCTATGAGTTAGGAAACAGTCTTCCTAGCCTCATCTCTAAAATGAAAGGTTAAATAATCAGACAAACATAAAGTGGTACATCCTGGATGTGGCCACTACAAAAATATTATTTACAGGTACGAGTGACTTTACCTAAATCATTGCCTTCAGCTAGCAAGGCATTCAATGTTTGGGGTGATTTATAAAGCACAGAGCTTAAAAAAATCAAATTCTGCTTAGCTTTATAAATTGGCCTCTGGGCTTGTAATACTGAAGCAAGAAACAGAATGGTAACCAAAACTCCCTGAAAAGGGAATTACAGTAAATCATCCTTCAGAAAAGGCAGCAAATACCTGCTGTAACTTAGCAGGGAACAATGGACTTTAGCAGTCAGAAATGATGCGCTAGTGCATCAAAGACGAACACCATACTCTTCTGACATCTATTTTCTGCTTTTGTACTATGTTCAGTTTTTCACTCACTTTGAGTGAACTTATGGGACCTAATAACAAACAAAAGGCAAGATAAGAATCTTGAAAAAAAAATCTTCATGGCCATGAAAATTAAAAACTTAGGATGAGCATTTTGTCAAAGAAAGATGGCAGTGAAGTACAGGACGGGAATTGAAAAAAAAAAAAACAACTCCAAAACACCTGACCAGCCAACAAACTCAAAATCCCTTTCAAAATTTGTTGCAAGACTTTATATACTCTGGAGACTAAATGCTTTTTATACTTTATGTACTCTGGAGACTAAAGAAAATACTGCTCACTTCTTATTTCAACTGTGCTAAGATAGGTAATTTCTGTACCTAAAAATGTCACCAATTTATATTGTATGTCTGAAAATTTCCAAAAATTACATGATTAATGTGGGAAGTATGAATGTTTAGTAAAATTCTGTATTTTAGAAAAGAATGCATTTTCAGACCTACCAGTTAAGAAACAAAAACCACTGTCTACCCCTAACAATTACACTCATCTAAATGCTAAAACAAATCTCCTAATGTCCTCCCTGTAAAATATAGCAAAGCTTAATTGAAAATGGCAATAGATCATCACAGATCTACTATCACTCTCTAGAATTAGCTGATACTTTTACAATAATCATAATATTGACCAGACATTAGCAATGAATTAGCACGCTCCAAATTGCAGATGTTTAAGCACAGAACTCTGTCAGTACACTTACTTTTTATCTTTGAGAATACCAAATCCTTCATTATCTGAAGAATTAACACTCCAAGTATGATAAGGGAAGTCAGATGATACACTCTCCAAGGGGTCAATGCAACAAACCTAGAATGTCAAGAAGAAATAAATGTTGAATACTTTAAAACTCAATAGAAGCATGCAAAAACTGACAGCTGCTACTAACACTGAAAATAAATAGGAAGAAATATACACAGATTACAATAACTGAATTCAGTTTCTCCCCACAACCTTTCCATGAGAAGCAAATATTGAGAGCTCCAAGCATGGCATTTAAAGATACAAAGATTAAACACCGAGTTTGTAGTAGATTTTTGTCCATACTTTTATTTAAACACAGAGAAAATAAAGAAAACAAAATATTTTACTTATTTTACTACTTTTAAATTAAGTGGTTTCATTAAAATTGTCATGGCACAATGCACAAAGATAGATTCCTACAGAATCTGATAGATTCCTACAGAATCTAAGCAAGATTTTTATACAAATCATTCTTTCAAACATAAAGAAATCTGTAAATCTGTATCGCAGCACAACACTAAAAGCTTGTCTTCATAACAAGATTTCATGCATTTTGTTTTTAATTACATAATTTTTTAGAACATGTCTAGTCAAGTCAAACAGACTTAGACTCACAAAGTATGAATTTTAATCTCATGCACTGCTGACTTTACTATCCAGGTGTGTTTGTAGATTAGCTCTTCTATCTTACTGGCAAATATCCTAACTCTCAAAAAAAGGGTGTGAAGGGAAAAGAATTAAAATTCAACTAAATAAATAAAAAAACCTGAAGTATTTTAATAGCTATTTTTGAGCACTTTAAATCAGAGATCTGAATAGAAATAGTGAACAAGTTATTTTTTGAAAGTAAAAGCAATTAACTTAAAAAAGTTGAAGTTAGCCAAAAGAGTAAGAAGCCACTGTCCAAGGCACTGGATCAAATGAGAATACCAAGAGAAATGTTGAGATGTTTTCAAGAAACCTCTCAGATTTGAAAACAGGGCAGCAGGCTACCCAATGAGTTTCTGCTGCAGAGCTTTTCTGCAAGAAAGAGCAAGAAGGGGAAAATAGCAGCAAACGTGGCAACTGCAGGAAGCCAAGAGGCACCCCTTTGAGCACACTGAGATATTCTAGAAAGAAAATTTACTTCATAATATTTCTAAAAAGTTCAGGACACACTGCTGTAGTAGCAAACTGCTCCAGCATTCCTTGAAAAACCTCAAAAAGAAAAACTGCATTAAAGAAAATGTCCATGCCACTAACTGTCACGTTTAATACAAACTCATAATACCAATCACCCTGAGCAGACCAGTATATGAATTCCAATACAAACACATAAGCTCACTCTGAAGGTTTTATCCAAATATAAAGAGTTTTTATATCTGTAGAGAATTTGAATTATAAGACTATTCTATAAAATAAATGTATAAAATCAGCACCTATGTATAATTCAGCCAGCTCAAGAAAACCAACAGAGAAGTGTAGAGAAAAATGATTACAAGGAAACCTCTATCAAAACTTCCCAATCATAGGTCAATAAATCAAAACTCGTAACAGCTATGCATCATGTTGTCCTACTATTTTTCTTGGCAATATTAATCAGGATTAAAAATATTTGATTGTGTTTAAGTGTTAAATTCCACTGCATGGAAGACTTTGTTTAGCCTACTTAATTTATTGGTAATGGGCTAGGGGGAGAGATGTGATGCTGTATAAAAAATTCAAATGAAGAATTTTTCATCCAGCTTCTAGGCAGCAGATGTTTATAACAAATGCACACCTTCAAATTGTTTGGGCTTAATACCATGTTTATTCTATACAGTCTTCGTGGTGCTTGTGCATGAATGTTTATAGAACCACACAGAATGCCCTGATTGAGCAATTATCACTGGCCACTCCTTGATGCTCTCAAATACATACATCAATACCAAAATTTATCTGCGAGTGTGTGCATGTGCGTACATACACACACCTTTAGCTTTTCAAGGTAAGATCAGCTGCTTACTAAGAAGGTTTAGTGTATCTTTCAAAAAACACACGGAACATGTTTGACCTACTTTATGCTCACAACTAAACCATACTGTTAGTTTCACTGCAATCACAGCTGTCACCTGCTGTTAAAAACAATTGCACTAATGCGGACTAGGATTAGCAAACAAGGATTAACAAGGTAGCATCCTCACTGAAAGATGCTTCCAGTCATGCCATTCCACCTTCACAATACTGCAGTCTCCCTGCTCCAATGTTGGAGGAAACAAACTGTAATCCAGTTGAAGCAGCTAATGTAGTCACCAAATAAGGACTCTTCACTTTTTTGAGCGCAATTGCTCTGGCTGAACTTCCCATGCCTTAACATTATTAGCTCTTTATCTAAAAGACTGTGATGTTTGCAAGAAAGACCACCCCTTGTGAATTCACTCAGCCAGCTTGTGTCAGCCCTTAGGTGCCAGAGAAAAAACACAGATTAGAAAAGCTGTTTGTGAGCCATATGTCAGAGATCTGTCCTTGAAGACCTTCCTGGTGAAAAGCTGATAAGGTCTCCTTGTAGTTTTTTGGCATATAACTATCATAAGCTTATCAAATGGTTAATTCAACATGCAAGGATCTGAAAACCACTTATTATGCTACTACCACTGTCAGGATTCAGAATTCTTCTAGGAATTATCAACATGATGCATAGCAACCAGACTAATAGTTTGTGTGGTACTTTTGCTTATTAATAAAAGTTAAAAGTTTTCTTTTATTAAAAAAAAAACCAGACTATACTCTTATCTAGCACACACATATCTGACAAAAAAAAGACTCCAGAATGAAATCTTCATATACTGCACTCCTGTTTTGTAGAAGAATGCTATGTAAGAGAAGCTTACTGAACACACTCTCTTTTTTAAGCAATAAACAAAACAGACTGAAGGTCAAATTGTTTAATTTCTTCTACAAATGGTGTGGAAGTAAAAACCATTACTAGAGACATAACCAAAATTTGTTCCCTCCTTGAATTCTGCCATATTTTGTGAATGTTTTTTGGGGGGAACAGGGCAATTAAGAAACAAAGGTTGAAACAACGTACAGAATTTTGCATTCCAGATAACTACTTTAATAGGACAGCTTGCACAACAAAGGGACAAGAAATTCCGCTGTAGGCAGTGCAGGACAGCAAAAACCCCATTCATGAGGTGCCCAGGACTCAGTCCCTGTCACTGGCTGAAATGGGCACTCCCTGCACAGGGAAGGCCCTCAGACACAGCCCCAGGGCTGGGATATGCCCCTGCACTGATGGCAATAGTGGCCTCTCTGTGAAGGATGTCCTCTGCTCCAGAGCACTGGAGGTGCCAAGCAGGTGGCATACCACTGTGGAGTAAGACTTTCAAAAGCTTAATGGTGTAAGAACCTGAGCAATGTGACCCAACTGGAGCACATTTGAGCAAGCCAGACTAGCTGACCTCCGTCTGTCCTTCCAACATACGTTCCTCTAGGTAAAAAGAACGTAAGCGTTGTGGAGCCAAGCCTGCCACTCAACTCCACTGTGGAACACTGAGAAACCATCTTTGTAAAATGAAATAGGAGCGATATCAATGGATAATTAAGCAGTGTTTGTCCACAAAGGTTGTGGAATTTCCAACCTTGATGGCTGTGAAGACAAAATCCTGAGCAATCTGATCTGAATTAATTTATGAATTAATAAGTACTGACCTTATTTTGAACTGCAAGTCATATTCCAGACCTCATGAAGCCCCTACCAACCTGAATGGTATTTTCATTCTGTGACTATTTTAGGCTATTACAAGTGGTTGGCAAATACATTTCAGTAAGATGCTGACCTTGGAACTTAAAGGCACAACAGTTTCTGTTTCTGGGCCTGGTTATACCGCAGTTGTACTGAAATGATTTGGAGCTGTACAAGTAAGAATCAAAACTTGGTAAGTTTCACAATTAAAGTGGAAATTTGTCAACTGCATGATGGTGAACCTAAAGATAGAAAATTAGCCTAAGGTACTTTCTCCTTCTTGTCTTTTCTCCAGCTCTTTATAGTATGGGATGGTCATATGTCAATACTGTCAATTTGATGTATGAAAAAGCAGCTGTCTCACAGTGCAGAGCACTTGGGACAATTAACTGTACAAACTGGATTGTACAAAATTATTCAAGTGGCATGAGCCAGGTAAGAAATTCTGAAGGTTAACACTATCATACAATATTGCAGTCAGTAAACATAATAAAAACTTCTAGGGCATGACAGAAGCCATTTCTAATTGTATCATGAGATACAGGGAAGGCACAGACCTACCACATTGTTTTAAATGTTAAATAAATCAATCTGATTACTTCATTTAAGCTGTTAATGCTTTGGGTTTTTCACAACACATTCTAGAACTATTAGTGAGTTGCACTTTGTAAACACAAAACATAAAAAAATATTTAATCAAAAATAAAGTCATTTAGACTATCAGCAGCCAGGGCTACTTATTTCTGGAAAGCCTGAGCAGGTACATTTTTAATAACCATCTAACCTTAGATGAATTCCAAGGATAATCACATAAACAAAAGAGAGCTGTCTATAACACAGATGTGAGCATGGAGCTTTGCTTCACCATCAGCTTTAAAGACACATTCATTGGCTGCATGTGTGACTTGTGGACTTCAGTTCTGTGTTCTAGAAACTCACATTTACATTTTAAAACCAGAGGCTAAACTCTTCAGAGTAATTCTGTGGAATTCTAAAGAGCACAGGTTGGTATATAACTGTTTCCTCATAAAACCTTTCAGGCAGAGCTTTCCATAGAACTGGTCTTCCAATCAGACACTGATAAGCAAGCATGGCCTATGACATCAACCACATAGAGAATAGCCCTTCCCTGTGGAGAGGAAATATTTCTAGTGTATTTTGAGAATCCTAACCTGATTTCAAAGGTGTGCGTACTTTGCTCTTACAGGGGATCACCTGACACTGTTCCAGACAAACATCTACAGGGAAGGCATTTGGGTAAGGAAAAGATGTGGTAATTACTGTTTCCTGGTGTAACTGTTTCCTGCTTGGAGCTGAATGTAGACCATTCTTCCATGCTTACTGCTGGAGCAATCAACACTTGTCTGGTGGCAATTAATTCTGATGGCTGTCTCAAGCAAGAGTTCTGGGGAAGAGGACTTGTTTTCTTCTAATTACAGCAGGAAGTGCACTGCCTGAATAACATTCTTGAAACACATGGTAAAGGTAGTATAGAAAGCTTGTGCTTGTACTGATCACTAGGTCAATCATTTTGTTTGCCCTCCTGTGAATCAAGAAGGAAAAATAGATATTCAACTCTATATTATTTACAGGTAATTTAATTCTTAAATTCCTCTAACTGAAAAACTATCCCAAAAACTATGCCCTGCTTTTTACGTCTAATAAATTTACAACTTTTAAGTGAGTTGCTCTTTTATATAAATGATTTTCATACTAAGTCTCTGTAAACATCAAAATGCTGTATCCACAAATAAAGAAATCCAAGCCTTGAGTATTCAAAACACTGGAAGTCAGAAATCAATAATCCAGTATTTTTCCTATTGTTCCTTTAGTACATCTTAGTCTTGTGGTATAACACTAGCTGGCAATTAAAGCTGCTCATTTTTCCTGCCCTGGTGAGATGGGAAGGAAAACGGAAGGAAGTAAAACCTGGGGCTTAAGAACACTTTAATAATTGAAATAAAGTTACTAAGAGTAACAATAATAACAAATGAAATGTGATACAAAAAAAAGAGAGAGGAATAAAATCCAAGAAAGACCAGGGATGCACAATACCACTGGTCATCACCTGCTGACCAGTGCTCAGCCCAGCCTGATCAGTGATGGGCAGGCCCTGGCCAGCTCCTCCCAGTTCGTGTACTGGGCATGACACACCGTGGTTTGCAATGTCCATTTGGCCAGGTTGGGTCAGCTGTCCTGGCTGTGCTCCTTCCTGGCTTCTTGTGCATCTGCTCACTGGCAGAGCAAGGAAAACTGAAAATCCTTCACTTAGGGTAAACACTGCTCAGCAACAACTGAAATATCAGCATGTTATCAACTTTGTTCTCATACTGAATCCAAAATACAGCACTGCCACACTGTACCAGGAAGAAAAATAATTCCATCCCAGCCGAAACCGAGACACCTGGTCTGAGTCAGAGTATTTAGATAACTGTTCAAGGATTATAGTGCAAAAATCCCTTCCCAATTCCTACACAAAAAGTGTAGATTTTCACTTAAGACAGAGTAAGTTATGCAGTTATACTTTAGTTATACAAAAAGTTATACTTTTTTTGGTAGAATCTTTTCATATAATAGAATTTGATGCAATATTATTATATGATATTTAACTGTCAATCTACATGTCTGAAAAAACCACAAAAACTGGTACAGCAGATTCCATGTTGAAGAGAGGGAATTACATGTAAAAACACACCTGTATATGTGCTGTCAAAAATTTTAGAAGGAATAATGACTTAAATTCAATCTACAAAAACTCCCTACCCTTCCTAAAAGCAAAATTTTTTGAATAAAATAATTTCAAAAGCATTTACTCCACATCTTATGTTGATTAAAATTTAAAATATACACACCAGCACTCTGGGTGCCTGCATCTTGAACTTACAAGGCTGTATATCTGTTTAGCTGAAAACCTGAAATGTTGTAATAGAATGCTTCTTAAAACCATATACATTAGAAATGTTTTAGATCATGTCTAATTTAGTGGAGAAAAACCTTCTATAAAGACATAAACCAGAAAGAAGTACCATTTTTCACTTCAAGTTTTTCTCGAAATAAGAGTTCCATCCAAAAACTTAGGTATTTGAGATATTTCAAACAGAGTAAAATGAAGCCTGAAAAGCAGTGGATTTGTAAGCTATGTGCCAGCTAGCAAAGAGTGTTCCATTGGATAGCCCCCAGAAATCTAAAAATTCTATCACTAGGTACATAAAAATAAACTAATAATCTCAAAAACCCTCAAGCAGAAAAGGCATGCTTATTATTCTAAAACTCACATCATTTTTTTTTTTAATTCTTTCTTTGTTAAGACAAAGAAAACTCAGCCATCAACCTTTTATTCAAAGAGCTTATTTGTCAGGTTTCATTGAAAAGATTAGGATCGTATTTATTCAACCAGAAAGCACAGACCAAATCAGTTTTTCTTTAAAAACCTTCTAGAACTTACTAGGAAGAAAAATTTTTGGAATAATAAATAAATCTCTTGTCCTAAGAAACAGAGTCCCAGAAATTTAAATTACTGTTACTTTGACAGCCGTCTGTAGAAGGCGTACTTCTCTGGAAGGTCTGTGCACAGGTTTCAGGGCAAAAGCAAAGACAGCTGGACAATGCTAACTAAAGTTACACCTAGGGTAGCAATTCAAATTGTGTATTTACTCTACCCCAACTCAAGAAATCAGCTCTTAAACTTAAAAATAAGTCTAAATAAAATCTAAACCAGTATAAGTCTCTAAGAAAAACACTAGAAAAACCATCCCAATGCTTTGCATTTCATCACCGAAGATAAATGTGCTTATAAACTTATAAACATTTGGAAGTATATTGGTGGTCTGGGAAATAGGATTAAGTTAGTAATTTCACACTGCAAAATTATCTCACACTTTTTGCAAGGAAAACTCTTGAGGAATGCAGCAGTTAGAATCATGTTTCAATATTTGTGCTTTTGGATCAGATTTACTGCTACCTGTTGCATTCAGACAGGCACATAAAAAACAAATGAGAAGGAGAAAGTTTAAATATTTAAACTAGACACTTCAGAGTCTACCAGGACATCAAATTCTATTGTTACATCAGTGAAAACAGGGAATGATATTTCCATGGAAGTTAAAATTATTTTGATTTAAACACACAACATCAAGTAACCTTTCTTCCTTTGTTTTTGCAGACAAATGCCCAGATGACCTTAATTAACCTGTGCTCTGGCAAAGTACAGAAGAAATCTTAATCCCATTTTCTCATACAGTAGCAGCAGTTTGAGCAGTAGCACCTCTACTGTGCTGCCCTAAATCTCCTTTTCTTTAATGCTCTCATTAGCCCTGTAACATCTACCATGGAGCATAGCATATCCCCCTAGAACATCCATTGTTCTCAAAATTCTACTTACTACTTGAAAGGTCCCATTATTTTGAAGCAATACACAAAGAAATTATAATTTCTCTCTTGAAACAACTGCTTTAGACACAGCATACGTACGTTTCAGCAAGAGAATAAATCCAAGCCTTGCTGCAATTCATTTCTATTCTCTGTTGTTCTGGATTTCCATCTTCCATAAAGTTCTCATCCTAGATTTGATCCCAAATTGGTCAGTAATGCTTGCTTTTCCTCAATTACCCCACTTGATTTCTTTTCTGATCCTGATTTCATCGTATTGGTTGAAAAATGTTGTCAACTGTCCAGGTTTTTATGTAACAATGTCTGGCTCTTAAACAATGTCAATTTTCATTCCTGTAAACTAATCTCTCAGCCAAAAGCATGCAAACTGCCACTAAAAAGCTGTTAATGGCTTTTAATTATTTTTTCTAACTAAATCAAATTAATTTAGCTTTCTGTTTCACTTTTCTACCTCCAAACCCTTCAAAAGTTTTCATAATTTGCATTGAAAAAGTGAACATAGGCCTAAAAACGCCTGGGTAAAAACAAGTAGACCCTAAAATTATATCACAACTTGTATTGAGGTTGGAATTTTAGCTTTACTTGAGGAAGAGTATTTTGGAATACCACCATCTAGGAAGCAAAAAACACCAAATCACAAAGATTTCTTTAAGCTTGAAGAAATATCAGCAATTTGGTGTACTATAGCTAGGTGCAATAAAATAAATCTCAATACCAAAGACCAAGCAAAAGGCAGCAAATTAAATAAGTTAGGACTATCAGACTAGAAGAAACAAACTAGCAACCATATAAGAAACCCATTCATGTGAATGCACAGTGAATTTCAAAACTGTCCATGCCTGAATGTTTGTCTTCTCTTTTCTGAAAATGACTGTATTATCATTACAAAAGAATAATTTCAATATTTAACCTACTCTACTATTCCTACTTGAGTGATCAGAGACAAACTCTTATTAGAATTTAAGGCAGGAGTATTCACTTGTGTGCTATCCTGATACTTTGGATTTCAGGAAAGTAATCCCAAAACAACTATGAATGTAGCTCTAAGATTTCCTGTAACAAAGACAGCCAAAGACAAAATTTCCCACATTCAAACCCATATTTAGCATCTGAGTGCCATAAGGTAAAATGCATATGTGTTCTCCTGACTTGGAAGATATTACAAATTTAATTAAGTGATCTGATGACCAGCATACAACAAACTGGCCTCAGATTATCAATATCCTGTCTCACTCCAACTCACTTAATTTTCAGGTATTTTTCTTTATGTTCTGATTTCAAATATTTCTTTTATTCCAGTTCTCATTTAATTTGACATTTTGTCGCGAAGAATGTCCTGAGTTGTTCCCCCAGACTGCATTTGCAGTGATGGGCACAGGCAGCACCGACAGTGAACAAAAACCTACCGTCCACGAATGTACAAAACAGGGCTGCTGCATGTCTTAAAGGCCAGTTTTGTTCTTGTAACAAAGAATAAAAATGCAAAGGTACATTGTGCACACACACTGCTCTCTAAATGGGCAGAAATCTTGCTTTATAGGCAGACTGTCCATCAAGGTATAGCACTGGTAGCATTTACAAGTTGTGTGCAAATACACGAAAGAAATGCTTAGCTTAGTACTGCTTTCTTCCATTGAAAGAATAATTTAATGAATGAAAAGCACTTTTAAATCTCTTCATGGTATACTTTATCATTGCCAAGCAGAGATTTCAAGTAAGAAACACTTTAAGAACAAATCTTAAACTGAACCGGATACTTTAAAACAAAACAAACACTACAATAATAACTCCTAAAAAAAATTGGATACTTAAAAACAAAACACACCATTTCTCTAAACTCTGGATGTGTGTTTTGTTATTAACATTTAAAGAGAAATTAGAGTTTCTGTGGGGAGAATACACAATCTTTACCTGATGCAATGAACACAGAATTCAGATACAAACAACATTGTTTTCTCTCTTGATTGTTTCTCTCAGACAATGGAAATATTCATTACATCTGAGACCAAACAAACAAACAAAAAAAATATGGGTATGGATGGTGACAAAAGACTATTTTTAATGGCAAATTAGGCCTGCACACCTGTCTAAATCAAGGACTGATACTTGTATTTTACACAGTCAGTTACTTTGTTGAGTCAGTACAATAACATCATGCAACATTTTTAAAAACAGACCTGCTGAATGCAAATATACCTGCTGAAGTAAGAAGGTACATTAAAAACCTCAAAGAAAAGTGTGGATTTGAGCTGGTGAAGAGAATACCAAGTAGGGTAATGCAATAAATTCATTCCACAAGGAGATGGGAAAAGAGAAAATATCTATTACATCTTAGTCTTTCTGCTGCCTCCCTTCACAAAAAATCCTAGGGAAATTGGGAAATCGGGCAATTGGTGAACAGACACAACTGGGATATAGAGGGATGACCTTGCAGACATGAATGTAGTTAAGTTTGAAACATTTTTCTGCAGACAGAAAACATGTATTTGATATAGATATCTGCAAACTACAAAACACACGGTACAGAATTACTGAAAACAGACTTGTCCCTCTGACTTTGTAGAAATTTAAAATTACAGATTGGGAGAACAAAAAGTTGCCAGTATCCCCTCTATTCCAAATACACAGAGAATAATAATTAGGATAGAATGCTAGCTTAAAAATCTAGGACTGAATGTTAATATTTGGCTAAGATTAAACCCAAGACTGAAAGTTATCAGTCAACAGCCCAACACTTAGAACACCTGCAGTGAACTTCTGGCACCAGCACAGTTTCTCTATTCTTGGGCCAATCACTCACTTTTTCAGTACAATAGGTCTAAAACAGTGGAAAAAAACCAACCCTGTTTTCCTGTGTTATTTAGACTTCAATTTGCAAACTCTATACAGCACAAGAATCTAAATCATATTTCACATGGTTGGTGCAAAATATTATGTATATTTAACCCTTGTTCAGTTTAAAGATTTTCAGTCAGGTTCATTTGGGGCAAGAGGATTAAAGCTGTTCACAGTGAAAAAATAATGGAGGCGGGAACTGAAAAATGCTTTTTCAGTAGCCAGATTTGTGTCTACTTTTATTACTCTCTTGTTAAAGAGTCCACAGTAATTTGTCAGGAATATTAAAAAAATAAAGGAAAACAGAATGAAATTAAGTAAGCAAATTTCTTGTACTTACAACAACATTTTAGTAGTAACTATCAAAAATGCATTTATATATGGTACAATGGCCAAGTTTTAACACAAGAGGCTATAATGGAATATATTAAAAAAAAATTTAAAACCTGGGACACCAGAGAAACAGTTCACTCTTAGCAGCTCCTACTCCAACAGTTTACACACAAAGTATTTTGATGGGTGTTCATACAAGAACTAAACTAACCATGAGGAAAACAGTCCCAACAAAAATAAATGGATGGGAGGAAGGACCTAATGTTGCCTTTTCCAAAATTCAGAAAACTGTAAAATTAAACCTCACCTCCCCTTTCCCCCTCTTCCACCAACAGTGCTGCTGCTAGAGTGGGAGAAGTGTCCCATCCAGAATACAGACTTCTCAACTCCAAGACATCCTGATTAGAGCCCCATGCACTGGGAGTCCCCCCATGGGGCAGGGATCCTTGTAGGCACACACGAAGAAAGAAGATGCACATGAAACAGCAACAAGGAAATGCTCCTTCCACCTATAGGCTCCAGGCAGCACAAAGCTCTGTCAGGGGAGGCTTCAGAGGCAGCAGGGGTGGACACCTGCTCCCAGTCCTAAACAGCAGTGACTGAGTCAACACAAACCAGGCTGACCAGCTGGATCGCAAACAAGAAAAGGAGAAGCAGCAAACACACTGTGCTGCAAACACTCATGATCCCAATACCAAAGCAGGGAAATGTGACCTGAGATTTAAATGACTGTTTAATTTTCAAAGCGTCAGATTTCATAGGTTTCTTAACGAGATCTTTCCTGACGTTCTGAAACCACAGAAATTTACTGGTCCATCATTCCTCACACTTCTACACATTTCCTAGTTCATCTAAACCTCTCAAAACTCCCTGGCACTAGGATAGCGAGCTTCCTTCTGAGGTACAATACCACCAAATTAAAATGAGCAATCCATGCCCTGACTTTTGCTGCTCCAACTCATCTTGAAAGTAAAAAAGTAGAGTGAGCTATGAATTTTGATAAAATAACTTCAAATACTGGTCACATAACAAGTTGCCAGTAAGACTGGAGACTTCCTACAGGCATTGAATAATTCAGGCATTTCATATCTTGCTTTTGATCAAATCTGGCAAAATAATAGCTAAAGGGTTGCCCAGCAGCTATTATTCCTTGAGACATGGAAATGAATTCTGCCAGATGTTGTCCCTAAAAATTTTATCAGAGCCACTTTTAAAAGAAATATAAACCGTTATGACTTTTCCAAATGGCTGAAAGAACAGGTGACCTCTGAAGTATGCAGAAAATGAGAGCAAAATCATGTAACTTTTTCAATGAAAGGATTTACCATGGATACCTAAGAGCAAGATGGATAATAAAAGTCAACCTAAATTAGATGTCACACACAGACTGCTCCTGGGATCAAAGCGGATAAAATGATTTTGAAAACATTTGCAGACATTTTCTTGTGCAGCACAAAGCTCCAGAAAGTTTTCTTGCTTTAACTTGGATCTCATGTTTAAACATCACACTGTTAGGGTTATAGAGAACCTAGAGGAGTTTGCTATTAATCCACTGCACTGCTTGTTTACCTCTTATTTGCTTAAGAGGAAAGGAGGCAGTTCTAGCCACAGGAGAAGAAACACTATTCTGTCTTAAGAGCCACTGCAGTATTATTAGGCAGTGCACTAATTTATAAATTGCTCTACATGATCAAGCCGGCACACAACATTTTAGACCAGAAAGCAAAAAAAAAAAAATAAAAAAAAATCATAGGCATTGGCAAAACCTAAGATCACGGGAAAGCCCTGAAGAAGTTTCACAAAGACACGTTTTTTCCCACAGAAATTAACAGAACAGACATGACAAACACAACAATGAACACATCCCTATGTTAATCTCTGGTGTTTATTCAACAAAACTATCTCTGCCTACGAAAAGCTTAGTCCAAAAAGAGAACTGGTGCACTGCAGTAACATTCCGGCTCTGCCCACTTCACAAAGACTCCACTAAGTAGGCCACCAATTTGGAAAAGCACGTCTACCCAAAGTGAACTCTAAAGTACTGGACCAGGGCACCAGCACAGCACTACCGATGGGCTCGGGACCTGATTCCAGCAGGTTTCAAAACTCTGCACAGAAATGCGGGCCAGCGGCTCATCTCGCCTCTGACAAATGCGAGTTCTCGGCGGGGAGTCCGTCCCTGCAGCCGCCCTGCCCAGCTTCCATCCGAGACTCCTCCTCATCATCACCATCAGGCACCGTGCTGTGGGATGTGGGGCAGAACGCGTGGAGCGCGGGGCAGACCCGGAGGGGGAAAGAACCCGCCCAAGCAGATGCACTCAGGGCCACGGCCAGCCCCGGAGCGGCGGCTGGGGGCGGGGAACGCCGTGGCGCAGGTGAAGCCCAAAGCAGGAGCTTCCTCCGCCGGGGCCGCGGGTCGGGACAGGAGGGGAGGGGGCGAACGCTCCTCCCGGGGGCCGAGCGGAGGAGACGCCCGGTTCGGGCGGCGCGGCGCGGGCCGGGCGGGGGCTTCCCCATCCCGGGGGGCGGTCTCGACCCCAGCCCCGGCCCCGGCGCGCACCCCGGCCCGGCTGGCTCACCAGAAGAGCAGGTTGGCGCAGACGAAGCCGCCCAGGCTGCGGAGGGGCCGCTCCCAGCTCAGCGCCGCCGCGATGCAGCAGCCCACGGCCAGCCCCGTCTCTCCCAGCACCGCCGCCGCGCCGGCCCC
>VZTB01017682.1:25790-50682 GCA_013397245.1 Thryothorus ludovicianus | reverse complement strand
AAGGGTCTGGGCTGCAATCAGAGCAGAATATAGCAACTTGGAATTCTTAGCAAGAGAGCAAGAGGGTTGTTACTGACAGCAAAGTGATAAATATTGTTGAAACAGGAAAACACTTTCTATCATTTAAAATTGTTTTTCACATTTAGGCTCTTCAATTCTGCACTAACTCTTACAAAAAATAAAACAGTTTGCCCAGCTGCTTTTGTCAGGAAATCTGTCCTTGCCCTTTGTCTTGGGGCATTTCTGATTTCAGCAGTATTNTGTGCTTGCTAAAGGAAAAGGGTCTGGGCTGCAATCAGAGTAGAATATAGCAACTTGGAATTATATTGTTGACAGTAATACCAAGAGTAATTTTTTTCAGGTTTCAGAGCCTCTACTGTTTCTTCAGAGGTCAATGGACAGAACTCTAGGCCTAAGTTCTAGAGAGCCTGAGGCTTGCACAGAGAGCTGAAATCAGGTAAGCTGCTGCTGGGAATCAGGTTTGCCCGAGCTTTAGTGTCTGATAGTGTCGGGTTTCACACTGGACAAATGCCAGGCACCCACTAAAGTGGTTCACTCACCCTCCCTGCGGCAGTTGGGCAGAGAGAAAAAATTAACAAAGGGTTCATGAGTTGAGGTAAGGACCGGGAGAAAACACTACAAGGGCAAAACAGGCTCAGCTTAGAGGTACAAAGTGAATTTATTGCTAACAAAATCAGAGGAGGATAATGAGAATTAAAATAAGTCCTTAAAAACATCCTTTCTATCTCTAGCCCCTCCCTCCTTCCCACCGACAGCGCACAGAGACGGAGACGGAGGCGGGGAGGGGGGGGGAAAGGTTTTGGTCGGTTCGTCCCCTGAGATCTTCTTCCACTGCTCTGGGAGAGGAGTCCTTCCCCTGTGAGACCATGGGGCTCCTTCCCACGGGAGACAGCTGTCCGTGAACTTCTCCAGTGTGAGTCCACTCTCATGAGCAGCAGCCAAACCTCCCTTGCTGCAACGTGAGTCCCTCCCACAGAAGCAGTTCTCCAAAACTGCTGCAGCGTGGGTCACTCTTCCATGGGGTGCAATCCTCCAAGGACAGGCTGCTCCAGCCTGGAAGCAGGGGTCCCTTCTCTCCACTGAATCTCCCACTGGATCACAGCCTGCTCCAGGCACCCACCAGCTCCAACATGACCAACTTCCCCACTGGCTGTGGGTGGATCTCTGCATCCCCCAGGCTTCTCTCATTCATCTCTTCTCCAAATGTGATCATCATAGATTTTTCATTTTACTGGTCTTACACAAGGAATTTGCTATGTGACTTGTTTTCTTTTATCAATTTTTATCATCTCCCAGCTATGGCTAAAAAGCTGCTACTGAATGTACTAGTAAAGGTCAGGATACACTATTGATTTGTATGCTTGCATCATAACCTTTGTAGTATAATTACCAATCCTACAGTCTAGGTGAACTTTCTTTCAGCTACCCAGAAGTATTCAGGACGCCATATAGCACTTCATTCTCAGCTATTCCAGTTCTACCCCTGTTTTCTTCCTTCTAGCACAGTTACAATTATAATACAGATCCACATTAGAATATGTTAGTTAATTAAGTTGATTGCAATTGCAAGCTTTCTATCTAATTGCAATGTCTTCCCTCTCATGGTGGCAAAGCTTCTTGCTGCTGCTGAGCTATGGTTTGTGCTGGTTTTCCTCTATCATTGCTGGTACCTTCTCTTTAGGAGAAGATGTAAGCTTTAGGAGGATTATGGTATTTGCTCATAGAAGAAGGTCACTACAAAGGACAAACCTACAATGACATGAAGAGCTGAAAGCAAAAGACAGTTACAGTAGGACATTTAGAGCTAGGAATGGCCAAAAGTATGAAGGACAACCAAAGGGATCAAAAAGGCAGCAAAAATAAGAAGCAGAAAAGATACAAAGGATACTTTTTCCCTTTATTATTTCCATTTCTGCTATAAAAATGAAGAAAGACAGAAAAAAACCCCACAAATCCACAAAGAAATAAAAAGCCACAGATGCAGGACAGTGAGTGTCTGAACAGTGATGCAAGTTCAATCTTATTTTTAATAAACACTTAGACAAAGTAGAACTGTTTTGACAGATAACACTTAAAAACACTGACTTCACAGTAAGGCTAGAAACAATGGTTACTGCCTTGTGAGCTAGGACATTTGGTTTCAAGCTCCTACCTCACATGAGAAGGGGATTTGAAATGCAATCTGTACTTTCAGAGTTTTATACTGTGGGCTGCTGTAATTGAAATCAGATAGATAGAGCTCCTATCTCACTGCTGTGTGCTATGCATTTCCATGCACATGTACCATTCATTTCATGATGGAGGAGTGGGGCTACTGTAAGGGCTGCAAAGCCAAATGTATGAGTATACACAGGAGACTGGAAACTCTACAGAATTTGCATGCCTGTTGGAACTGTCTGCACTGCTAAGCACCATTTAATTGCATAGAAGCATTAGGTATCTACATAGTAGCAGAAAGCCTGAGCAGGATGAGGGTGAGCAGCTCAGATCTGCATCCTAAAGGATGTGGTAAGATCTGTGCCTAGTTCAAGCTTTTAGCAGCATCTGAAAATGTTACCCAATTGCTTCAACTGGTCTAACTTTTCTAGGTGCTGCTAGGCTCAGTGTTTGTTAATTTGTTTCTAATAAGTTGGAAACATTGAGGAGGGAGCTATTTTAATAGACACGGTGGAGTGCATCAACAAATGGAGCTAAGGGAGACTTTTGTGTTTGTATGACTTATAGAACAAAACTCAACCAAGTACAGGTCAGAGACACTGTTGCATGATTTATTACTCAGGCTTTTGTCCATAGCAGGAATGTAACTATGTTGTAACTTACAGGGAAAAAATCTGGTTTTATTTAATGATTTCCACTTTTCCTAGGTATTCTAAAATTGTTCAGCTGTGATTAGCAAAGTTTCCACTTGTCTGTTATATTAAGCTAAAATATGTTAAATACATATGCTAAATGTTTTTCTCTTCAAACTGGCCTCCTACAGAAGCACTGCAGCTGGGCAAGCACTCCAAGCTCTGTCAACAAGAGTATTACCTTTGCTTCAGTGGGAGCAAAGCTGAGCTCATAAATCCAGGGTGAAGACATTTCTGTCTCTTCCCCCTGTTCTTGGTAATGTTTTTGTTCTTCTCCCTCCAATATCATGCTTAGTCACCATCAGCAGGTAGGTTGTGTAATATCTATTCAGGGACAAGTGTACTGAAAACAGTTCCATAGGTCAAGGTCATAGCTTCACTCCAAAAGAAAAAGTACTGCCCTAAAAGAACACAATGGGAAGGCTGTTCGGAGATGTGTCCATGTTGCATTTGAAAGTCAGGACAACACCAAAGATCAAGAGCATGTTGCAATTCTGATTCACATTTATTCATGCAGGAAAAGGTTTTTTTATTTTACAGAATAAGATGTCTTGGGGATTATCTTCTCATAAGGATCTGGTATCCATAGCTGCTAACCTTTTTCAGACTCAACACACGAAATACATTGTTAAGGTCTGTAATAATTAGGATGATTTTTTTTAGAGGTGTTTTTACAGCTCTCTTTAAGAATTATTTTTTTTGCATTGTGATGATAGTGTAATATAAATATTCATAAAGGAACTTTGTGCATGAAGAGAAGCACTAATTTGCCATCCTTGCCACGAGAGGATGAACATTAAAAGAGTGAAACTGCATACTAGTAGTGCTCCTCCCAAAGTTGATTCCTTTCAAAACATACATACATAGTATGACAGAAAACTAGTCGTATCATTTAAACTTAAAAACTTAATTCCAGTAGATTTGTGAGTCTACTGGAGAAATGAATGGAAGTTCAAGCTCTATAAACAAAAGAAATACTAGTTGTTTTGTTTTTTAGGTTTTTTTTTTAATTTATTTTTGCCCTATGGATATTCTTACATGTGAAGTATAATCATAGCAGTATAGTATTGTAAGTGCAATTTGTTACATGAAGTTTCACATTTTCCAACATCTTGATTTTATAAGTTAGACACAAAGCTTTCTTTGGGAGCACCATTCACTAAGGTCCATACTACATAAATCTGGTTGGGATTGGCCAGTCCCTTGGGATTGTTACATGCTATTGATACTGTGGTTGTAGAACATCAGACACACTTTGGATAACTCCTGAAGAGCCAGTTAATTGTATTAATATTCTCATTAAATACTATAAGCAGTTCTATAACTTTTGCAATCTCACAAACACCTAAATTATTCAAAAAACCCCCAAACACTATATCATCTTTTCTATTTATTTTTAAGCATTCTTGAGAGGAAATAGAAGTAGTTTCCAAAAACATGAGATACCTTGATTTTTTTGCTTCTGTCTGCCTAATATAGCTTGAAAACCTGGAAAGACCCAAAGTCAGTTCTGCGTTACCATTTGGTACAATTTGTTTTCCTCCACTGAGGAAAGTCTTTGGGATTTTATTGGCGCCAACTAGTTCCACGAATCTGACAGTATGACAGCCTTTCTCCCTGAAAAACCTTCCCATCATTTACTGTGTTATGAATTTCAGAAGTTTTGCATTGTATTTGGAATGAAGCCGGAGATACCTTACACATAAGTAGTTATATTCTCTGGATTTCTTTTACATTTAATGTAGCCCAAAGCAAGGCCTTAGAAGGAATTTTGCAGTAACTACATCCCTGGCCTCCTATGGTCTGGAACTTGTCCCACATGACCTTTTCACTTGGCCTAGCATTATGAAGGGCATCAACCTAAGTAGAAAAAGGCACTTTAGGATGTGACAACAGAGTCTGAGTTTTGGCAGAAGACCAGTGTCAGATATCAGGAGATACCAGATAGGAAAGGAATCCAGCAGTGAAGAGTAGGCACTAAAGACAAAAGACTTAGAAGGAAGGAAAGAGATAGAGGTCATATTGGCAAAGACATGAGATCATGACATTTGAAGACCAAGAAACTGGATGGGCAGAAGGCAAGAGTGACTTTGAGAGGTAACAACGAGAAAGAAAAGCAGAAGTATCAAGACTTCCTGAGACTAGGATGAGAAGTTTTAAGAAGGAACAACTGGAACTCACTATCTAGGAAGATACAAATAAACAGGAGGCAGAACTGGGTCATTTGGATTAAGCATTGGGTCACACAGCCAAACTAATCTGTGCTTTTCCCAGGAGTTGAGAAGGGTTTTACACTAACCTTGCACTTGCCTGATCTTAGTTCAGCCCCTGGCACAAATTACAGATGATGAAATGCCTGCAGGCTCGAGGGGAATAGCAGCACATCTGCAGCCATCCCTATTTTATCTCAAAAGCAGCTTGGGATCTACACTAGCCAGGAGCTCTCTGGTTGCCAGAGGAACCTGTGGAGGCCAGACAAGCAGCCAGGGTAACACACACAAACAAATTCCAGAACATTAACTAAACGTGAAACCAAGTGAGCGTGACTTGGCTCATGACCTGAAAGACAGCATCATCCCACTGCCTGGCTACACAGAAAGCCAGGTCTGAGGATAAGACTGTTCTCCTGAGAAACTCCAAAGAATTTCACTTCAAGCATCATTAGCAAAAACATCCTAATTCCTTTTAAATCCTGAGAGAGGTTGCAAAACCACGACTCCACTCTTATATTTTGGAGAATAACATACATGATATTGATTGGCCTGTCTCATAATGCTGGCATGAGACATACTTCTTCTTCTCTGCCACTTTGGATGTGAGACATTGCAAGTTACAGTCTAGGGGAAGGGAATGCAAGTGCCCCTTGCCTCTATTCTGAACTGGCAGCTTCTTTTTAATGGGACCTCTCCCCTTTGAGGTAATTAGTGCCTGGAGCAGCTGCAAAACCAGTATAAGCCAGGGAAGTACACATTCTAAAGCCACACAAGTGCAGAAATATGTGTATGTAGGTGGTAAATCTGTTCTGGATTCCTGCTGCTGACACTCCACAGATAACTTAGAAGTGATAAACTCTGCCTGTTTAAACTAAAGATTAAATAAAAGACAGCAGTAGGAACTAACATGAATATTGTGCTTTTTGCATCAATTTTTGACTGATGCTTCAGAAAGTTCCTTTGAGCTAAATTACCATTTTGACAATACAGCTGTCAGATAAGACACCCTTCTTGACCTTCATACAGAAGCTTAAGAGGAAAAAAAAACCAACTAGAAACCCCATACTCCCTTGGCTGTGAAACACACAGCTGAGCATTAAGTATCTCAAATAAAACAGCGAGTTGCATTTACAATCTAAGGCTGGGACAAACTGATTTTGTACCAAAACTTCAAAATAAGCTGTCATTAATTAGTCATCTCCAAAGAATGGCCTCTGTCCTTGATGCCTCTCAGTATTTCCTCATCTCGCTTGGTAGCAGCAAAAACATTCCAGATTGCATCAGCTTTGATTACTCTTAAGATGAAGAGATTCTCCATTAGCTAACCAGGATTACACTCTATGTGGCCACTAGGACTCTGTCTTGTAACTTCTTGTTAAGAAAGATCAGCAATCCTACAAGACTTGAATGCTACACTAAAGATTAAAGCCAGGAAGAGCTGTGGTAGGATGAAGAACGATACTTAAACATTAAGTTCTTCCTCTCTTTTTTGTTCTAGGCCTTTCAGACACTATAAATTAACATTGACTCTCATGTAGAGGCTCTTCTTAATTTATGCCTGACTTTTCCTAGATTTAAGAGGAAAGAATGACAAAATAAATAAACAACAGAAAAAGAACATTTTGAAAGGAAAGAGGAAGTCTAACAGGCACTATAATGAAGAGTCTGATTTATTGGAACTTGCCATTCCCACTTGATGGCTGTTACAGCACTCATCCCACAGGTAGCCCAATCAAGCTTCTTCAATTGTCAGTTCATGTTTAGTTGCCTCCTCAATGTTTTTAAGTTGACGAAGCAGCCATTCTCTGTCTTTCTTTCTCTGTTATAGAAGAAAAACATTATTTAATCAACTTAATCCACTCAGACACCACCTGCTTTCAAAAAGGCACAACCTACACAAAGGACTTATGACCTAACTCAATTTTGGCTGAACCTGTCCATTTGTTTTAAGCAAAGAAGCTTTTACCCTCAAAGCTGACAAATTTTCTTAAATTTTCAACACACTCAAGAACAATATGGTACAGAGAAAAAAAACAAAACAGAACAGAATTTGATGGCTTCCCATTGACATGACAACCTTCATAGTCTCTGTTGCCTTCCTATCCTTTCTACAGGCTTTCCACAGCCCCTTAGCAAATAATTAGTGTTTCAGAAAATTGAGTTTGTGTGTGCCACAGACAACCAACAACTGCAATCTAAGCTTTCTCCAGGAAACCCTACATTATTCAAAAGGACTGCTCAGAAGATCCCATTTACAATGACTGTCATTCTTTTTATAAAGCACTACAACTTAGATTAACAAAAAAAGGAGTAGATTATTTGTTTCTCAAGTTTGAGCTGACTTCCTAACATTAAGAAACTGTAGAATTACAATTAATGATTTCTTCTTATCCTTAAATATCTTCTAAATAAAGATACATTAAAAAATATATTTTCCCACTAGGGTACACAAGTCATGCCAGCTCACAAGCTGAAACAAATGCTAGTTCAGAAGTGTGCATGGCATCCCATCTCTGATTAGGAATGGTATTGCAGAATCTACCAGGTTATGAATCAATTCGTAAGCATATGTTGCAACTGCTAAAGTTATGGAAATGTTCTATTGGTAAACTATTCCCACTTTACTAGAAAGATCTGTATATATTCTGCATTGGTAGAAGTTTGTGTAACTTAGCTATTGAATAACTAAATGAAAGCCTTTACCTGAAGAGCTTTATCAATTTTCTTCTTTCTGGATTTTGTTATGAGAGGGTCTTTAATCCCTGGTATTCCAGAAACAAGCCATGAATGTCCACTCTTGCGAGTTACTGCAGCATCCACAGATGCTCTGGTGGTGGCTTGAGTTTCTATGTTTGGGACAACCTTGTGAGCTGGCTCTTGATTTGATTCATCTGAGGCCAACACAGTTGAAAGCCTCCTTCTAGAAAATACAAGGCGAGAGCTTTGGCTTTTCTCTTTATTTAGTTCTTGCAAATCAAATGCTGTTGAAAGCCTTTTCGGAGACATATGAGGGATGTATGCATCAACATGTACTAGTGATACTTGAGATAATGATCTACTTAGATTTGATTTTGGCATTGGAGTTCTGTAAACTCTCTTTGTGGCATCTTGGTCCTTGATTGACTGATTTGTCAGATCTGTAAAAGATGGAGTTGTTCTTGAAAGCATTGAATCCACTGGGGTGCTGTGTTTCACCATCCCCTTTTTCAGAGATCTTTTAACATTCAGAAAAGAATCATCTTCCTCTGACATCTTGAAGTCAGGTTTATTACCTTAAGAAAAAAAGAAGATCGGGTCATTGTTCATACTGTGAGAGATGCAATGCAAGCTGCTATTTAGCAGCAAGCTGTTAAATCAAATCCAAAGTGTTCCTACTTTCATGTTTATATTCTGTCTTTACATGAAATTTATCCTTTATAGAGATCAGTGTTCAAGCATTTGGAAGAGCCATGTTAAATATAGAACATGAGAACACAGCTGGACACACATTCCTCTCCCCTCCTTCTGCATGAGGGGCTCCAAGTGTGCTAAAATTTTCAAAGATCTTTCACTAACTTCAACATCGTTAAGATAGTGTTTTATCCTTCAAGAGTATAAATAATATACTACTGGAGTTTCAGCTGCTAACACTCCTTTTGTAGCTCAAAACTATCAGATGGCAGAGGGACTACCATTGTGTAGCAAAAAAATCAAGTGCTCTAAAGAGATGGGCAGAGAATTTCTAGATTTACTAATGATCTCAAATTGCATTTTGTTTCCCTTAATTCCTTGAAAGGGGCTCATAAACCTCTAATTCCCTCCTATTTACTTGACATTTATCTTACTTCACCTGACTCTAAGCTTTTATTCTAAAAAAACATATGTTCTGTGCAAGTCTATTTTCAACTGAATTTAAAGTGGCAAGGTTGTTTTTGCTAGTAGCATTATTCCTATCCATTTGAAAACCCCAATACAAAGCAACTCAACCTCTTACACTTGCTACTTCTTGGGCAGAAAAGCCCAAGATAAAGATATTCAATTTAAGATATATTTATGATAAATATCTAAATCAAGTGAGCAGTTAAGTACTCCTAGTAATTGTTGACCTCTTTGCTTTCATGAGGTTGTTCAGATATTTCATGTAGGTTGATTGCTCCATATTCTAAGGTGTATATAGATTGCAGCCTTGGAGATAACAGGACTACCATGAAGCAGGGCACAAAAAGACAGGGAGATATATTTGCTGAAGTGAAAGCTATTAGTTCTCCATTCCTTGTCAATGTTTTACACCTGTGTGTAGCATCCAAGTTTTCTAGTAGAGTTTCATATCCACTTTGTGTTTCTAAACACAAAGGCAGCAAGAGATAGAGCACTGACTCTTCAATACAGCAGAAGTCAGGTGTTTTGTGGTTTTTTTTCCCCTTAGAAAGAGGGGGGAATACTCCAGGACAATTTTAATTTGGACACTCATTTCTTCTTTAACTTCTTAGCAGTGCTAGCTTGTGTGACACACAGGCAGCACTCAGTCTACAGAGCCTACCTTTTTCCCTTTCCTGTTTAGACAGATTGACTTCTTTTAGTCTTTATCATAGAAGCATACAGGATTAAGCTTAGAAAGGGAATAAGGTGTTTGCAACCACCACTCCTCCCACAAGCCTATCCTCAGCTATATACATAAAACTTTCCCCTTCATCATTAAGTGGTTAATTAAAAGCTATTTCTTACTTAAATTAGATTTTTAACAAATTTTTTCAACCAAAACTTTTGTGGAAAACTACAGTTTTTTTATTTCACATTTCTTTTTAGAAAGATATATATGTATAAGCAACATGCTTTTCTGCTCTAACACCACTACAGATGAAGAGGTCTAAAAATTACAGGGAAATATAAACTATTTGAGGATATCAAAATGTATCACAGATAATGCATTTTACAGGAAATTTGACAAAATACAAAAGGCTTACCAGACCTACCAGGTTCTCTGTGATACCTTCCTTCTTTCCTTTTTTTGAGTAATCTAGCTTCAGCTGCTACTTCCCTTCTTATACACCTGCTCACCCTGGCTATCCTTTGCTGCAGACAATTTCTAATTAACACATTTAGCATTTTTTGGGAGTATCAGCACTGCTTCTAAGTGAATAAATAACTAAATAGAAGTCTAAGATTAATTAATCATAGGAAAATGGTCTAGCCAACTTATCTATGTCATATGCTTATTGCTATTTAATCTCTGCTGTATGCTGCCTATTTCACTCACAAAAATGCTCTAGTGGTTAATTGGCTTCACATGGCTGCTTAAGGCACATTGAGGATCTGCTGCAAGATGTACCTATGTTGATGGAGAATATTGGCATCCTGATTTTATTTTCTCACTGTTTTTCTTGCTCAAAAAATAAAAGGGAAATGAATGTTAAATCTACCATGAAAACGCTCATCTTTTAGGAAAATAGAAAGTGAGAATAAACTGAAAAATTGTAAATTTCAGTGTGAATTTCATGGTGTTCGCAGCTAACACCTGATGATAGCATTTTATTTTGAAGCATGTGTTTTCAAAGTATCACCTTAGATTAGAATTCCATTGGTTTGAAATTGTATGGTTTAAGTGGAGGACTGTAATTTTTATCAAATGAAAAGCAGCTGGACTACACCAGTCCTGAATTGTAAGTCAGCTCTGTGGTAGCTGACAGTAAACAGCTGTTATTACAGTGTTGTAGAGCAAGAACAGGTAGTGTAAGGGAGCATGTGCACAAATAGTGGGGTAGCCCCTTTTGACAAGACATCACCTGTGGGCCTTTAAGATGATCAGACTGGCTTAATTTCATGGCTTTATGTGGATGACCTGGGGTTGTAGATTGCATCTAGTGCAGACAGAGGGGCAAAAGAACTGATCTTGCAGGAATTTGAACTTTTGGTTCCAGGGAGCCTGGATTTTCTAACCTAATCATAAACTACTCTCCTTTTCCACATTAATAGTTGTACTATGAATAGAGAATTGGAGCTACCAGTTCAATATTTAGAAGTAACAATCTGTCAGTATATGGATAAAGTTGCTAGGCTTAAGTTATGTGCCCCTAAGGAGCTGAAAGAGAGCTTGAGAAATGGAGGCACATTACAATCACATGGATTGCATGAGTAAACATCTTGGAAATAAATAGTCTCTCCAGGATAAGCTATTTATTTCCTAAACTCCCAGGGGAAGTTCCTACAGGAATATTTTGAGAATTAAACAAAAACTATTTTGAGATACTTGCGGCTGGGAAAAAAAAAAAAAGTCTCAGTCCTTTATAAACATAGACCAATCTTTACCTCATTTTGAATATTTGTAGTTAGTTTTCACACCTTGTGGCTTGGTGAACAAACCCACCCGGCCAGCTATACTGTGCCTTGCAGGCCCAGCAAGCCCATTCCTTATATAGTACAGAGCAAAGAGTGGTGTCTTGAATGTGATGTCGCAATATTTGTGCTGTCCTCTGTACTGTGGCACATAAAATCACCTCTCCCAGCATGGCAATGATGCAAACAATACTGAGCAGCATGAACCTGTACGAGAAGCTTTTTGGGGTGCTGAGAAAACTGACATAATTTCACTGGACCCCTTTAAAACCCCCCAAGGTCTTGCCTTCCAGCTGATGCTTGTTACTTGCCTCCTTGCCATTCTTGTCCTCACTTTTTGTGTCTTTTTCCATGGTATCTCACAGTCTGCAAGATCTGTCTGTAGCTGTATCCTCTTAATGTCTACCTTCCATGGACTTTTCTGCAAAACTCTTAAAAAAACCCTTTCCTTTTTCCAAAAGTTTTTTCTAGAACCTTTCTAAATAGTCTCAAGATACAAATTAGGACATTTGCAAATTGTTCTTGCTGTTAATAATGATTTATCTTACATACTACTGATTCATCTCTTCATCAAGTGGTGGCAGGTTGTTACAGAGAATAGGAAAGACATAACTGTACAGCAATAAGAAAAGAGTCCGATATTAATGTAAGAATCAGATCTCAGCAGAACATCTGCAGTGATGATATTACCTTGATCTCAGTGTATCTGTAGCCATATTCTATATCCAAACAGGAAACTCCTGAGTGACACCTTGAAAGTTTCTTGTGTCTTTCAAAGAATTACACATACTGTGTCCTGCACTCAGACACTAGTGAATAATTCCTTTACTAAATTTACATTCCTTGGAATTATCACTATCCTCAGCATTGTCTACTTGATATTTTGAGCAAAAACTTCAAAGATTTGGATACACCCTTTTGGCCTATATTTACACACAATTCCCCTCACTTGATGCATAATGCAAGATGGCACTCAATTCTAGCCATGTTATTATATATCTCCATATATATAATATAAAAATCTCACTGCTTTAGGTTTGTGTCTTGAAAGATTCTTTTGTTGAACTCATTTTTGGAGATAATTTAATCTTCTTTCTAAACCTAGTTAGGTTAATGCATTCCCTTAAATGAAATTAATTCTTAAAATTTTTACTCCAAAACCAACAAAATTGGGGAATATAATAACAGTGTTTTATATAAATTTTAGCCCCTTCATTCCAATCCAAATACATGAATTCACTTCAAAGACATGGAATTTTGGGGAACCTTCATCTGGAAAAGGGAAATACTGGAATTATTTTTCAGTTTACCAATATACATAGAGGGACAAAAATGGATACCTTTCTCCCTTTGTCTTCTGGTTGGTTTTGAGAGATTACAATTCTTCAATTGCTGCTCATTTAAGTTTTTAATTTTCTACTCTGAGGATATCACCAAACAGTTCTTCTGAAGGGAACTTGTATTCTGAACCAATCCTTAGCTTATATGCTTCCCTAACATATTTTCTTGAATTGGATATGCAATTTTAGTTTGTGAAGTCACAAATCTTTCATAAGTCTCCAAGCTAGGTGCTCTCCAAGAGCTAGGTGCAGTCTTCCCCAGGCATACCACTAAAAGGCCCGTTCCCTACTCTTGCAACCAGTCTGATGTTTTTAGACAGAGAAGATGATTCCACAAAGCAGTGTGTAAAAAGAAATAGGAACTAGTAAGTAGAACTCAGCATTCTACTCTGTCTGACAACCTGTGGTGGAATGACCCTTGTTCAAAGCATTATAAGGAAGAAGAAAGAGCCAGAGGAAGTGTGGAAATGGTGGTGAGGAGCAAAAGGAGAGTGAAAAGAGGAAATTAAGAGAGGGACAAAAACATGAAAATGTTTTCCAAAATTTAGACTCATGTAGAGGGAATAAATTAGAAGATAGATAAAAGGAGTGGACAAAGCAAAAGAAAAACTGAAAAAAAGAAAACGAAATTGTTTCCTATGTGATTTAGAAGACATGGGCCCAAATTACAAGCTATTTATGGATGAAGCTCCATAAAAATACAAATCTGATTCAAGTTTGCATAAATTATTTTTCCTGTATCTGAGTTTTGTATATAGGCAAGTCAAGGTCGAAGAGTGCTGATCAGACCGAGGTCCTTAGTGAAAATAGGAATGAAAAATTTTACTTGCTAATGTGAAGTCTAAAATGAACAGGGACCCTCATAATGAACTAACCTCTGCAGAATTGTGCCTCCTTTGGGACTGGAAAGCATTATGGTACGGTGGGCAAATGGAGAAGTGATTCTGTCCCAGTAAACTCCTTGGGCAGCCGCAGGTATTTGAATGGAAACACTCCAATGCATTCTGTGGACTTAATCTCTTCAAGTGCATAAAGCTGCACAGAGGAAGCCAGTGGAACTTTTCATAAGCACCTCAGCACTATTTCCACTTATTTCAGTTGGAATTACGTGTCTGGACACCACTGAGAACACTGAGTTTTGTGGCAGGGCAAACAGACATTTTATGTATGTGTTTGGAAGATATTTTAGAGTGGAATAGAAAAGAACAGATTAGAATAGAAAGAAATAGAATGTTTCGGTTGGGAGGGATCTTTAATGTTCATCCAGTCCAACTGCCTGACACTTCACACTGACCAAAAGCTAAAGGATGTAATTAATGGTATTGTCTGAATGACTTTTAAACACTGGCAGACAAACGGAATCAACCACCTCCTCAAGAAGCCTTTTCCAGTGTGTGTCTGCACTCTTGGTAAAGAAATGCTTCCTAATGTCCAGACTAAATCTCTCCCAGCGAACGTGGCTTTGAGCCACTCCCCCATGCCCTGCCACTGAGTACCAAGGAAAAGAGAATAGCACCTTTCTCTCCCTTCCCCTCCTCAGGAAGTTGTAGTGAGCAGTGAGATCACCCCTCAGCCTTCTTTCCAAACTAGACAAAACCAGTGTCCTCAGCTAGAATGTCTGCCAGTACCTTCACCAGCAAAACCTTTGCTGAAACCTTCAGAAACCAAGGACAGTATCAATCCTCTGTAATCTGTTAAATAAACTTTTCATTGCCCAAAAAGCATTATGTACAATCTTGTTCTTCAGCAGTTTTAAAGTTTTTGCTTTTGGAACACTTTCTTCACGTTATTTATGTTATGGTGATAATGTGAAAGTGGTACCTTTGCAATGGTACCACCATTGGAACATTGGTACAACCAATGGAGGTCCCATTTTTCAGTGTAGCAGTGATTTTTTTCTGGCCAGAGGCAAGATCAATGTCTTTGTCTACAGTGTCCAGGAACAGATCTATGTATGGCATAAAATACAAATTTTACCTTATGAGATGCTCCTTATCATAGGAGCATCTCATAAGGTGCCTCAGAAGAAGGCTTTAGGGAACCCTGGATGAACAGGTGTAGAATTTTCCTAACCTCTCAGTAAAGATGGCTTTGAACTAACAATACACTGTGTCATGATGTGTGCTTCAGGTTATATATTTCTACATGTTTTGGTTGTGACTGCTATGACTGGACAACAAATCTGATTTTATGCACTCAAAACCATGGATCATGGCTGCTGAGAAAGTCAAACCCTTATTTAAATGTCTAAATTATCTTCCATATGATTAATTTTGATAAGAGTTTGAGGAACAATGAGACTTGACTCTTTGTCTCTGAACCATTTCAAATAGTCTTAAAAGCTTTTAATATGGGTGTTACAAATTTTCACTGAGGTCCACCAATTGCAGGCAAATGGAAGTAGTATTCTAACATCTAAATTTTTCTTTCTGCTTTAACGTTTACGTTAAAGGACTAGGACTGAGGAAACAAGTTCCTTAAGGAATGTACATCTTATAGAAAAGTTCAGGGCCATGTCTTCCCTCAGTTTAGACCAGCTCTGCCTTCAGATAGTGAGCTTGTTGTCTATGTGAAAGGAAGATTAGTTCACACACATATAAAGATGCTACAATATTAAGATCAATTATACAAGCTCAAATCATTCAAAATTGTTCTTTTTCTTTGTTAAACAAGGTTATAATACACAAGTAGCCAGTCTGAGACCATTGTGGGGGATGTCAAATTGAAAAAAAAATAATGTTTTTATGTAGAAGTCTGGAGGATCAATATTTAACTTCAAAAAATCTACTTACCTCAGTAGTAAGAGGTCAGGTATACTTTAATAGCAGCAGAAGTCATTGACCTTGATAAAATCAATGTGCTGCCACTGCCTTTGTAATTGCGTCAATGAGTCCTCTTCATTACACTCTTGTCTTACCAGAATGCCACTATGTGCTCTGTCTGCATGTTGTTTATTCACTAGTCGGTGTCCTATACACTTTCTACGTGTTTCTACACCCCACAAGTCAATCTGAGTTAATATTCAACTGGGACCTTTCCTCAGTAACTTGCTGTATCTTTTCTGATACAACAGCTTCTTTTTAATTATGTTGGCAGAGCTGCTGAGGAGCACATAACAGTATTGCTAAAGTTCAATAAACATACGGAGTAACTATAGAGTTTGGGGGAAAACAGTCTGTGCTGCTTTCATGACCTTTGGCAGTCGTATGAGCCCAGTTTGGCCAATGCCAAACAAATGTCTAGCTTCAAATCTCTCAGCAACCAGAAAATGATGGATTTGTTTTGCTTTATTACATCCAATAATAAACTAAAAGTGCTGTGCTTGTGCAGTGCAGTAGCATGGCCAGACTGAGTATAGTCCTGTGCAGGAAGTAAGGCCAAGTGAATACAAATGGCTCTTTCTTGTGGCATTAGAATTTTGAAGATGAAGGTGGTCTAAGCTGAGGGAATGCTAGTTAATCAGAATCCCACTGACTTAGTGAAGCAGATCACTTCTGACAGGGAAGATCATCTCCTTTGTCTGTGATGGAGTAGTAATTTACATGTTACACTGCCTCTATGAAAGCCATCACTGGCATCTTCAGAGTGAGCCTTGTAAGTGAAAAGGTACATATTCTTGATAATAATGACTAATTCATCACTAGTTTCTTCCTTTCTAGCTCTCTATGGCTAATGACAGTTAACCAATGCCTGGTTATAAATACAGGAACAGTGTAAGCCTGGGAGACTCATATTAATATAATACTAAAAACCAGTTTCTATTCTCTGAGCTTTGAGCCTGGAAACTTATGCAAACTACTGCTGCAGTTGACAGCAGAAATAATCTGCACAAGACTGGATATTATGATTAGACCAGGACTCCTAAGGAGCCTGACTATACCTCAAGATCCTCATCCTTAAATACTCTCTTGATGGTTCAGAGGGTTTAATGAGTGCCAAAAATGCCACAGACAATCTCTAATATGTGGCTAGCTTTACAACTATAACTTTTTTTTCCATCATAATGGCCCAAACAAGAATATGGTACCTGTATAATTGTTTCCTTCCACTGAACATCATGTTCTGCCAGGAGAAACAGCATTAGGTGATCCTCTTCTCTAGGGAATGTCTGCAAAACTGGAAGACTTTGACACAGATACAGTGGAAATGCACCAACGTATACAATGGACAATGTACACAATGTTCTCATTTTCTATTCTCCCCCTCTACCCGTTTGAAATACACAAGATCCTCTGATAATATTTTTGGACAAGAACCTCAGTTTCAGTCCTGTGTGATTTATGCTATGGAAATGCTTTCTAGAATTCCTCATGTCCAAAAGTGTTACCAGAGGGGCAATAACCTAACGCTGATACTGCCTCATTCTCAAGCAAAATGAATTCTCATACTTTCTCTGAAGTGATTTGGCTGTGTAATGGGGCATATCAGAAAAAGGTCTCTAAGTAATGACCTGAGTCATTAATCCAGAACATATACCATCTTGTTAACATGTGTCTATGAGTGTATATATTTTATATATAAATATAAATAGCCCTGTGTGTATTCATGTACATAGAATACTCCAAAACAACCCTCGAAGGGTTGCACATTTTAGTAGTTACAGAAAGACTTAAAATACTAAAGTGAAAGAATAGGCACAATGAAAGGTGAAGGACAGATTTTCAGTTTATTTATGTCCTTTTGACTTTAGTTGAGTCATTCTGATTTACACTACGGAAGGTCTGGCATGTCGTCTTTCAGAAGGGAAGGACAAGGCAAAAAATGGGCACATAAGGCCTCAAACTCTTCTCACTAATGCAAGGGAAAACCAAGAACAATTCTATCACACTCCCTGACAACACTGTAATTCTGTATAACTCATACTGGACCCTCTAACCTGCTAGAACAACAGCTGGGGAGACTGTCTAATATTTGGATTAAAACCCCTTGCATCTGAACTCAGGCTGTTATACATCACAAGGGACCCTGAATTTCCAAGTTATCTCAGGACATATCTTCATGGACAGGAATGAGGCACCTGAGCACCTCTGCTTCTGCTGTGAGCTGGCCAGATGCGAGTCTGATGGGAGTGTGCTGTCGTTTGGAGGTGGTATAATCAAATTACTTTGAACTACCCAAACTTAGCGACTCTCCTGCTAGGCATATTACCTGATAAAGCCGTATCAGTTTTAAAATCAATTTTAAGTTAGCCTATGCAATTTTGTTCTCAGGTTGGCTTTATATCATGCATAACATAAACTGCCTACAAAATCTACACTTGGCCCAAATTGATCAATAATTTCTGCCTTGTGGAAAGGGAGAGATAATCTTCCCCTCACTATCTTCTGGTCTGTGTGGCTGGTATTTTGCTGGTCATTGCATATTTACTTTCCTCTGCTTGCACAGTGAATGGTACACTTGGCCCAATCTGGCTTACACTGTGGTAAATGCAGAAAATCAATGAGTCTCATAAGGGAGCTGAATTGTTCTTACGAGATTCTTTAGTTCAAAGGAATTCTGAAAGTAAAATTTCAGTGTTTCTAATGGCACGTTCATAGCCTGAAAACTGAGATGTAGCTGCTCTGAGGCGCAGCTTGGTATATAATAATGAATGCAACTTGATTTAAAAAGCAAACAGATAAAATCCCAAGCAACCTCACCCCTCCCAAAGCCAAACCAAAAGCAAAGCAAAAATCTCAAACAGCTGTTTATTCAAGCAAATTTTTCCTTTATTTTTAATTTGATTCCAGAAATTATAATAGTGCAAACACTCAGTATAAAAGTTGCAATAAGAAATTTACATTCACATTTAACATTTCAGTCCATTCACTTCTTAACATAAAAATAGGACAAATATTCAATTGCTCTTCTCAATTTAACAATCCTGAAAAAGACTGGAAGATACTCTACAATAATATATTTACATAAAAATAGACCCGTATTATTAATGAAAATCTATAATTAGAAGTTACCCAGTGTTAAGTTATTGTATTGTACTATGTATATACATATATATATATATATATAGTGTATAACTATAAAGATAAAAAGATTATTTATAGGTTCAGTGGGCTATAGCGGTTGGAATAATGACATCTTGACTTACTAGTTCACTCCTTAAAGGTAGGACTATAAATTTAACCTATGTAGATGTTTCTTTTGTGATACAGTTGGTCTCCTCCTAGTCCTTTTGAAGTCACTGGTTACACCCCATTTAACATGGCAGAGGAATAGACACTAGAATAAGGCCAATCTAAAAATTTAATAATTGTAGAAGTTAATATTTTCATTAATTTTACTGGGCTGTAAAGAAGACTAAAAGTTCTACTGAAATCTTTTATGCCAATAAATACAGTGTTGGTTTTCCCATATGTCTGTCTACGCGATGCAAATAATTATTTTTTCCACAATGTCAGTACAATGTATAAGCAAATATTCAAGTTAGTTCAGAAGCAATGCAGAATTTGCTGCAAACATCTGCAGGTTAAGTAGCTGATAAGATTCCTTTTGCACAGTCTTCTTATAGAATGTTTCAATACAATGAGTCTTATAATACTCCAAGCCTGTGTCTTTCCCCTAATATTTTAGTAAAGAGTGGTGTATCCAGACACAGACAACATAACTGCTCTTGAAATGGGTTTTCATGCTCTTGTTAAACTGCTAGGGACATGAATTAGGCTACGCCACTCTTTCTTTTCTGTGCCTCTTCTTCGAGCCCTTGAGCAGAGATGTTGCTCTGCTTGCTGAGGGCAGATTGAAGCCTTATTGCCCAGATTGCTGCACTCCCACTACAGGGTATGTTTATGTGCCCTTTCACGTTTGTTTGTCACATGTACTGCTTCCTAATGAGATTGTGTTAAAAGTATTTCTTTGCCCTTAAATATCTATTATAAAAATCAACTTTCTGAAAATATATTTTCTTTTTGGAAAAGAAGTATAACAACCATGTGACAGAGGGCCTACAGAGGGAGATGGTAAAGCAAGCCTGCATGGACAGTAAACACCTTAACAAAAATATGACAGCACCAAACAACTGAGGGTGAGTTAAGGGTAATTTCTGAAGCAGCAGTATTTTATGAGCTTTAGGTCATATTTTGCATCCAAAGAAGACTTATGTGGTGTCAAGAGACAGGAAGGTATGTCTAGCTCCATCTTATCTTATTGCCATTGTATTTATTGCATTTAAATATTTATAGGATGCTTAAAATTATGGATAAGCCTATAATGGACTCTGTCATCATGTGTAGGCAGACTAATTTTGTTTGTAGAACACAAGCTCTGTGTGGTCTTTTGCTTCCTACCTTAGGCTGCTAAACATTAATTGTAAAACACTTTTAAATCTTTTCAATTAACAGACTGGAAAAATGCTTATTTCCAAGCAGAACCTATGTACATATGCCAGCAGGGCAGCAGTTAACCTCCAGATAGCAGAGTGCAAGCACTTAGCAACAGATGTTACTTGTAACATAGGTTTTAAGGAGAGGGATTTTAAAAGATGGGTCAAATTTTACTCAATCTGCTTGAAACCATGAAATGTGTGTCAGAATTTAACTTTTGTAAGAATTTCAAAGAAAATAATATCACTGCTCTAAGATTCTCTGAAGTCAGTTAATTATACTAGAAAAGGTAGCTGTTCTTGGAATCTAGTTTTTAGACTAGTAAGCGTTGCTTTCATTCTTACTTTATTCTCTAATATTTTTCAAAGTTCCTTGTCTGTAATAGCCAGATGTTTAAATGCAGAAAAGAAACTATCCATTTACTTTGTCCAAGTTCAGTTTTGTACAGACAATTATACTTGTAAATAGGAGAAAGTTATGCAATCTCTTTCCTTCTTTGTTTTTCCTTATTGAGCTCTAGTAATGTTACTGTAAAGAAAGCAGGAATTCTAAGTGAAGAATCTCTACCTTAGGAATTAAAAATATAATTATAATGAAGCAATTTTGATGGCACAGGTAATTAGTTATCAGGTACATTTCATTGAAAATTCTTGATATATTGCTCAAATGGCGTTTGAAATGTAAGGACAACCTTTGCAACCATGTGCACTTAAGGCGCAAAAGACTTGAGAAATCACCTAAGTAACTTCAATGTGCCAGCTGAAGGTTTTCATAACTGATGCCACAACAGACAGGTCTGGGATTAAAGCAGGTCAGGCACTTGAAAGTAAGACGTGATAGTGTGCATAACCACAGTAATCAAATCCCACTTTAGCCCACAACAAGAACTATTTGTTAGCTGTTTTTCCAATGGCAGGCTAACCTACATCTAGCAAACCGGACAGTTCAGTTACAAGGTGTTCTGGAGAGGAGAGCAGCCAGCTTTGTGAAAGGAGCCCCAAACTATCTGAAAATATTTTCTGCAGAGCTCAGCTCACTGTATATGCTAAGCTTTCTAGGAAACCTATTCTTCGTCATTTTGGTCTCACATATACCTGTGTATGACCTCCCTCCACCAATACATGGAGCATTCCTTGTATCCACATAGCTGTACTGGTAGTAAACCAAAGAAGGAAAGGAATTAATAAAAAAATCTTCACAGTGATGCAGCACTTTTTGTTCCTTCCGTTTTATGCAGATATGCCATGTCTGATGCCACAGAAGGCATAAAATGGGGATCCTAACATAAAGGAGATCTCCAGCATGCAGTAAGGCACAAGCAAAACCAAGTCCTTTCAGACACACACTATGTATGTCAGCCTATGCTAATTCGAATTCTAAGGTGCAAAAATAGGCATTAAGGTGCAATCCCCAACTATTTATAATAATTCCTTTTGAAATTCTGGAAGTGGTTTACCAGGACTTCTTGAATATTTTTGTAAATGAGAACTGATACAAAATCTCAGAAATTGATTTGATCATGCAATTAAACACAAGCCTTATTTTTGTTGCACTACAGATCTGGTTAAGTACTACCAGACCAGATACTCCAGACTTGTCCCATATCACTGAGTTTTAGCACTGGCTTCAGAAGAGTACTGGCTTTTTACCTTTTTCTTTCAGCAGCTTCTATCTCACAGGCTACATTTTTGTTATTGTTGTTTTGTACTCTTGCTAACTTTGCTCTTTTTTTTCTTTCCTTCTTTTTATCCTTATACTGATCAGATTGTAAATCACATCAGGCCACCCAGTGTGATATTTTGAAGAGGAATTAAAGAGAAACAGGCAGCCACTCCCTTATATGTACTTTTCCCATTATTTACATTAATATATTTATTAATGATTTCTATTTGGCCTGAGAACTCAGTGAGAGATGGGATTAAAAGGAACAATGATCTAAAAATTGCCTATACAGAGTTCTGGAAAAGGGCAATCATAAACAGGGTTGGGGTACAGAAGCAGTGCCCAGATTATCATTATTCAGAAAAATTACACTACACTGAGATGTAAACCCACTGAATTAGAGATGAGTTAGTTTATGACTGTTAGAAACCCTTAACAATGAAGACAATTGTCAGTACCAGGTAGTGGTTTTTCTATGCAGGCAACAAGGATATATTGCATGAACCTGCCTCTTAGGATGACAAAAGTACTTGGAAAAGCTGTACTGCTTAGTTAGCCCTACAGTCACCTGAATCAACAAACAAATTAACAGATTTCTGAATCCTATTACAAAACTAGCTCAAATTGTAAAATGCAAATCCTTATCCAAAGCAGAAACTATTCACAGTCCTCACCCTTTCCCCTTTGCCACAAGACTCAGTGTTATGCTCCTCAAATATTTGTTATTTATCATAAAGCAATTATATAATAAGCAATTTGAGAAGTAATCCTGAGTTATAGTGACATGGATATGACAACTTTAAAAATGAGATGTGCAAAATATCTTAAGAATTTTAATTTTTCCTTCAGAATTTCAAGTTTTATTCATCAGCCTTGTGGGAAAACCAGATAGAGGGTTGGAAATTGATTTCTTATTCCAATGTCACTAGCTGACATTAACCTTGAGCTGTTGGTTAGGCTGTGATGCCTAAGGGAGGCACCTCTGGAAGCATGGAATCAGTACAAAACCCAGAGGGCTCAAAACCAGATAAACCCAATGAACTTTCTCTGGATAGTTTTGTTAAATACTTTCTGCTTAGCAATATAAACTATTTGGAAAATAAGTTAAAAAAATCTGACAGAAATAAGGCAAGAAAATTAATTTATATATATATATATATACACACATACATACATACACATATATATATATATATATACACATATGTATGTATCCAGGAAAACCACCTATTTGCATTATGTACTTTTCACATACAATAACTTATTATCACATTGGAAATATACCCTGGGTAACGTTAATGGGCCAAATTCACCTTCTTTGCCTTCCATAGTGTTGCACCTGCATACAGCAAAGATGGATTTGACACCTGGTCCTTCTTGATGACAATACTACATCAGTTGCAGTATCAGAGAATAACCACTGAATTTCAGATACTACATCATTTTGAACTAGAGTAATAGTTTGCTTTTTATATTACAGAAAGTAGTTTATTGCTTCTAATGACCAGAAGGTACCTTATGAAGACAGCATAGATGTTGCTTACACTTTTCATATACTTGTGTTACGGACGTTGAAACACTGAGGTTGGCAGATCACAATCATGTAGTTATTTTTCTTCTTTATTTGCTGTTTGTATTTTGATTTGCTGAATGCACATGCAACTAGTGATTTAACTGTGCCAGAAGTGATATGTCAAAAACATTTAGGAAAACTTACTGTTTTGTTTTACTGAAGTCAGGCATGAATGGCATGCAGTAGATTGCAAGGAAAACCAAAAAGACACCCATTTCAAAAGGATATATAATGTCCATGCACATGTAAAATGCCTCTTACAAAAATCATTAATTTTTGTTAAAAGTGTGCCTTTTTGCTTCTTTTTATACAAGTGTACATGCAATTACCTGTCCAAGCTAAAACTATTTACAAAATTTCATAGTACAATACATATTTTAAAGTGAATAATACACGAAAGGCCAATTTTTCTGTTATTTTGTAACACTGTACAAGATTAAAAATAAGGCATTATAATACAGGTTTATCACAAATTAAAAAAATGTTCGTTTTCACTGTAATACAAAACTCTAACTTGAAAGAATATTATGGCTAAATAGTCCTCCTGCCTGGGCAGAACACATACAGAATCTGGACTTGCTGATGTAAAGAAAATGCATTCTTTCTGCTACAAGCAGGAATCCAACACAGGAAAATGATTCACAATATTTACTAATGTGTTCAGACACTTCAAAGCACTGAAATGGCACAGGTCACATACTGTTTCCCTTCAAACAGTGACACCCAACTATTTGATTTCGCCTGACAGATAAATTACAGGCAGAAGTGTGAAAGAGATTTTGGTGCATGACCTACTCTTGGTTACAGTGTTGTAAAATATTCAGTTCAGTATTGACATGAGACATTGCTATGACCCAAAGCAGAACTTGGCCTACAGAAGCTCAACTCCTGACCTTTATAAGCACACTAAACTGGTGATTGCTGCAGGCCTTGTGGATTCGGAAGGGGATGCAGATTCAGCCCTAACAAGCTGAAGCTTTTGGCTCTCAGTCTCACCTCAGGAAAGCAAGGGAAAATTTGTGTTTGTTTGGTGAAATTAAGGAGTGTCACTAGCCACAGTGCAAAGCAGCTACAAAAAAACTATGCATTTTACAGGCTGGGTAAAACAGATTCCTGGTCAATGTAAATGGAATATGTTCAGAAATATCTAGACAATAAACCAGTGGAATGTCAATTTGCAGTCTCAGCAGAGAATAACAATTAAAAACCATTTGAAGACAAAGGTAGTATAGGAACACTTAGAAATTAGCTCTCAAGACTAAAGATCTCTGACACTTATATGCTTATATAAAGAATGAAAGTCTTCAATTATTACTATTATCTGAAAGAGAGAACATGCAAACTGATGTGGAATATTGTGCTTGCTATTGACAGACACCGACATGCCAAAATGATATCACTTTGTTGTAGCACTTGTATCTCTTAATTGTTTCCAGCTAACAGCTGCACAAAACAGTGAACAGAAGTACAGGAGGCTATTCTGCCCACAAACCAACAAGTTACTATCCTCAGGTGAACACTAGGGCCTTTCAGTTGCTATGAGGCAGACTCCTTGATGGGGCTACAGCAAGGTTACCCAGGCAAAAGCTACAGTGCTTGACCAGAA
>VZTB01017682.1:1802-21032 GCA_013397245.1 Thryothorus ludovicianus | reverse complement strand
GACTGGCAGTGTTAGCATTCCCAGGCATAGCTCCAACTGTGTGCAATGAAGCAGAGAACTCTTGTTTCTTCTGATGGGAAATGATTTATGTGATGATTTCATTGTCTCTAAGAAGTGAAATGTATAGGATGGAAAACAACTATGCCTCTGATAGTAAGTCATCTGGAGAGTGTTGCCCTCTCCGTAAGAATAAAGTGAGGCTGTGTTTTCCAAGTGTTCTTGAAAATGTAACCACATATAGAACATGAGTAAAGTTTGCAAAATTGTCTTAGAATGCACTCACCTGAATCTTTCCCTGCACTCCAGTACTATCCATCCGGCTGGCAACATTCACAGTGTTCCCCCAAATATCATACTGAGGTCTTCTGGCTCCAATGACTCCCGCCACTACTGGCCCAACATTAATACCTAAAATTAAACAATGAGTTTGGTTTTCACTACAGCATATTGTCCAAAGGGAACATGAATCCTGCAAAACAGATTTGACACAAGAGTCTTAGCTTTTTTTTATTGTTGTCGATATGTTAACATCATAAAGTTGGGTCAAGGGAGGTTTAAGTTATATGTCAGGAAAAGATTTTTAACTCAAAGGGGAACTGGGCACCCAAACAAGCACTCCAGGGGAATGGTCACAGCAACAAGCTTGACAGAATTCAAGAAGCATTTGGACAACGCTCTCAGGCACATGGTATGGCTTTTGGGCTGCCCTGTGCAGGACCAGGAGTTGGGCTTGATGATTCTGATGGATTCCTTGCATATTCTATGATCCCTTACCAAATTAATGATTTTATTATTACATTAATGCCATGTGGACTTCTGCATTTGTAAAAGTGTTAGAAACACAACAAAGAAATGTCTTGAGACATCTTATTGGAAATCAAATTGGAAATGAAAAAAATATGCTAGACAAAAATATGATTATTCTGTGGATTTTGTTTGTTTAAAGAAAAGAGAAGCAGTGGAGTTTAACAGAAAATGGGACAAACTGTTAAAGATCTTTAGTTGTTTTCTATTTTTTAGTTGCACATATAAAGCCTTTTAATGTTCCAAGTGGAACAGAAATAATGGCCCGGAATACACAAGGATTGGAGTAAGGGAAGTGTGTCAGGTTGGTTGTTAGTACTAGACAACTCAGATCCCAGAGACAGTGGAAGAATATAAAAGTGTGTGAAAATGGCTCAAGCATATTTTTTTTGAAACTGCAGAGTTCAGTTCTACATTTCTGACTGATTTCAGCATCTTGTTTGGAAGATAAAAGAGGATGTTCCTTCTGAGTGCCCTGAAGAGCTGCAGATACTAAATCCTGCATGGAATTTTGTGCAAGGGCTATCCTAGGCAATTTATGCAGAAGAATGAGTTAGATATTTGATCCTTTGTGAACCTGGAAAGACAAGTTATAACAGAGTTCAAAGAGAATTTGGGGTTTATAATTATTAGGATGTACAGGAGGTCAAAGATGTATAACTCTCCTATTGCTGCCTTTGATGTCTTTGGTCTTTCTCAATCTTCCACTGCTAGCAACGTCAGTTTTCCTGTTGTCCAGCTCATTCTCACAATTCAGCCACGAAAATATATAGAGAAAGAAGCTGGAGGAAACTATCAGTGTTAGAATATGCAATAAAATGAGAACAGTAGTGGAAGTACCACTGGAGAGGAGCAGGATACATAAAAAAAGAGAAGCAGGATCACTAAGAAGGCTGAGAGAAATGAGTGGTAAGACATGTAATAACATGTAAAGGATTGCATGGGAAAAGTTGTGTTGTGCAGACCAGAGGATTTGATTTGTTGGAGAAAACAGGACTGGTTAAGGTGATTTGGCATCTGTGGAGAAAAAGCTCCCATTGCACTTTTAATGCCAACAAAGCTTTTGCAGATGCAACTTAAATAATACAGTAAGACCCAATTTTCAGCAGCTTAGCAATGCAAAGCAGTGTAAGCCACAAGACAGGGTACACTCATAATATTGTATAAAATTAAAGGTGCACTTTCCTTTTAGGGGTTCATAGATTAAGTAAACACACTGGAATTGGAGGGAATTACAATTTCTTAATACTAATGCACACCATCCAGACTGCTGACCTTTCACATGGATGTCACTTTCTCACTCATGGAGAATTTTCAGTTTTAATCATGAGTGCAGGACAGGTAATCCTTTGCTGACAGCACAGGAAAAGCTAATGAAAAACAATCTTCTGCTTGTGTGATAATTGTAGAAACGTGACTTACCAACTCGTAGGACAAAGTCATTGTAAGACTGATAGTTGATTTCATCAAGAACGTCAAACATCTCCATTGCAAAATCTGCCAGTGTACTCAGATGGGAATAAATTGATTTTTTAGCCTAGAAACAAAATATTGTTGCACATTAGACTTATATGATACTGACATGCAGGTTAAATACTAAAGTGAAAAATAATGAGAAGCTCAAACAGACGCCTTAGGAAAAGAATCTAACCAATTTTTCTGTTTGTGAAAGTAAACTTTTGACAGTAGCTGCAGCTACTTTTTGCATTCTTTTTTTCCACTATTTTTTTTCTTCTCTCTCTCTCCTTTGATTTCTGGGAATAATGGAAAGCAAAGTTCCCATGGTAAAATGGTTCTGTTGCTAGAGAGCTGCAGATGTTTGTTTTGAGTATGGAAGGGAATTTAACCTGCTTTCTTACAAAACTACTTTGCCTGATGATTATTAATAACTATAGTTTCTGCCCTCTTCTCCCTTTGGGGTTTTTGCTGGCTCCCAGTTTCCATGAGGTGCATGCTGTTCCCACTAACAAAATTCCTGTTAATCCTGTGAGGTGCAGAACACCCCTATGTTTTTCTATTCCGGGCAAGTTGAAGGGAGCTGTTATCAAATGAACTAATGCTTTTTGCCCAAAAGGGATCAAATGAAGAGGTGAAGTATTAACTTGTAAATAAAACCCCAAATATAAGAAAATAATTTTTTCAACTTCAGTCCAATCAAACTGTGTAACTAATTTTCAGAGGATATTGTGGATTCCAAAACTTAACAAGCTTCTAACAAGACCATGAAAGAAATATTTGCTACAAAGTAGTAAAAATCTAAGCAGTACATTATCAGAAAATTAAAAAGAAAAGTTTGCATATTTGTTCTGTAACTCATGCTCTCCTTCCAGGATCTAACCTTGGTAAGTTAAAGGCATGTTACTAGAATAAACCTTTGACTCAATTCAGTGACTCCTCTTATGTTCTTCTCTTATTAGAATAAGAAATATGAATTTTTGAACAAATTTGCAAAGTGAAAGTGGGCTAAAGGTATGGTGAAAGAAATGCAGGGTCAGTGGCAGCTTCAGTAGGGTGTTACACAACAGGACTGTGGAAGTTGGCATGAGATGAAAGCTTCCTGAGTTTTTGCCATGATAGCAAGATTTTATAAATGCAGTGCTAAACAGTGACTGAAAAACCTGAGAAACAGGTTGCTATTTTCTTCATTCACCTCAGTTTGAAAGGGTTGCTTCATGTGGCTAGGAAATGTACAAAATAATATGAAAGGCATCCTTGTGCCAGTCCCAATTTTTGTGAAGGGTATTTTTATTTACCTTCCTGGATGTCTAGCATTCTGCTTCTTGAAATGTGAATTAGCTAGTTCTACTCTTTTCCAGAATCACCAAAACAAAGGAAGAACAGGAATTAAGCTTAAAGAGCTGATGAATACATTTCCAACAGGGAAGGAAAAACTATTCAATATCTGGAGTAGGGAGAGAGCAGTGCATAGTTTTATTTGATTTCTAATCTTCTTTATGTTTCCTCTCTTTCATTTTTTTGCCATCTGATCAATGTTCTGTTTTCCTGCAGTGCCCTCACAGGGTTGCAGGAGAAAGGACTGGTGACAAATACTCAGTGCACTGCAGGAGACAGATGTCTCTCAATAGGATTAGGGCAAACTCTTGAACCTGTACTGAAGAACACCACAAAGTTAGGACCCTGGTGAAGTCAGGATCCTGGTAAAATACAGATACAATGAATTTATATTGTGCAAAAAGATCTATAAAAAACTTGGTTTGTGTGCTGCCCCATTGCTATAACCGGCAAGAAATTATTTATTTAAACATCAGGGTAATTATTGGAAAGACTGCCCAGCGCGTCACAGCAAAGTCACTGCAATAGGGGCAGTGTGCATTTACTGTAGTCACTTGCTGAAATCAAGGTGCAGAAACAGGAGTCCAGTAAAATATGGGATTTAAATATTTTACTTCCTCAGGTTACTGGGCTCTTAAGTGTATAAATATCCTCAGTAAAAAGCACAATTAACCCCATCAATTGCTTTCCGTTCATGTCCAAATCCTAGTATGAAATTAGTGATTCACAATCAGAGACTGTGCCAGATTTTCTGTTGAACCTGGGACACTCCTGGCAGAGGGCAGACCAGAGGCACTTGAGTGTCTTATGGTTCCCCATGGACACCTATGACTCCATAGGAAAGCCCAGAGACTGTGTGAAGCTGGCAGTGATTATCTGTGCATGACAGGCCAGCCAAGATTATCAAATTTCTAATATATAGGTGTATGCTGAAAAACTACTGGGAAACTGGCAAGAAGATGTGAGTAATTTCTATTCATTTGCATCAGATGAACAGTAGGGAAACATCACAGAAGAGCTGAAACCCTAAATTAAAGTAAAAATTATTGTCTGTTTCATACGAGATCTTTTTTTCTGGAGTACAAAATTTTTAATACATTATAAATATATATAAGAAAGATCAAAATTTGCCCCAAGATTTAAAAGAAAGATGCAGTACTCTACAAGATCTTCTGAGAGATTTAGAATGTATTATGATCGTAAACTCAGAGCTTCAGTATTGGACTAACTCAGCTGACCCTTCACTCAACAAGTATAAAATACAAGAGAAAAACATGTTTAGGTTTTGGAACATATGCTGCCAAAGTTACCCAATAACACACTTGTTTTGAGGATTATAGTTCAAAGAGCATCTATAGCAGACACACAAGTATGCCACTGCCTGTTTGCCTCAGATCACGCACTGAAAAAATTCTAAAGATCAGTGTTTTTTGCCTATCTCAGAACCCATGAGTCAAAAATTTTAGGATAAACAGATTTTTAAAAATACCCATTTTGTTTTTGGCAATGTAAAGATTTCTAGGAATGATACAAAGGAAGGCATCAGGTTGCAAATACTTTGCTAATCAGAAGGTTAGTTGTGTGATATATTCCAACATGATTCTAACCATTGATTTAAATGTGGTCTTATTTTTAATTTACTTAGCGGGGATAATTGTTGCTAAAAAGTCTGCAGAGCATCTTCTGGCTTTTTTTGATTTTGCCTTCTAATTTTGTATTATTTTGCAATGCTAAACCATATGCACTGATGTATTCAACATGTCTACAACATATGTACGTGCATATCAGAACAAGGGAGAAGTGTCTGAAAACTCTGGGCAGATGAGGTGAATGGATTGCTTTAATTTTCATTCCATTCTTATATTATAAATTTTATACAATTTTAATGATTTAGTTTTATTAGTGTAAGTACTAATGTGCATAGTACTCTGTGTACTATTTATTTAATATGATGCCCACAGGATTTTCTGACTTTCCAGATGCTGCTTGGAAATCCAGGAAATCTCTATTCCAAGATAGTAATTTAAGGTAAGAATAACACTCAGGGGTATAAGGTAAGAATAACACTCAGTGTTGAGGATACAGAACTGTGCCCCAGAGTTAGCAGGTTTGAAATGACTTTTGACTTTTTTTATTGCTGAGTAATTAAAGCAGTAAATAGAACGCTAATGGTAGAGGCAAAAAAGAGCTGATTTGGTGGGACCAGGTACAGTGTGGCGCTGTCCCTAACAAAAAGTTCCTCTCCATGACAGGGGTTGGGAGAGGATGTTTATTTTAGTTGTAGATTTCAATATTAAAAAATATATGTAACAATTGCATTTAAATATTCTTCTGCTAGTTTTGCAGCAATTCACTACACCTACAGTCTACCTTTCCCTGCATTGTATAAGGCCATCTAAGAGACCAAGTTTAAAATACTACCACTGACTTAGAGGCTTTTATACACAAATTTGCAGGGAATCCAAAGCTGCAGATAATGAAATCACAAGTGAAGCCACATAAGCAAGTTCCTTTTCTGGCTACAGATTCAAAATGTTGTAAAGAAGTTATACAAGTTATCAATAATCTCACAGAATTAGTTGTGTTTCTAATGTTCCTCTGGAAATTGAAGGAAAATGGTTCCTTCACATCAGACTGTTACAGAAAATCTTCTTACCTTAGTTCCTGAAGTAGGTACGAGTCCCACAGCTGCCATATATGTACTTCCAATTGTCTTGATCTTTTCAATATCCTTATAATATTCTTTGTCCATAAGCTTTGTTTAAAACATAAAACTGTTAAATATTACATAATATTTTAGGCAAGCAACCATAGTTAATAGACAATATGTGCAAGTTCATGAAACAATATGTGCAAGTCCGTATTTGCTAACTTGAGTCTTACCCACTTTGAGATCATTGAAAAAACTGCCATTAACTTCCACTTTAGATACTTTTCCTATATTAGAGAACTTTTATGTCAGAGTCATGTGCCTAAAAGTAAAATTTGGCACTTCGGAGAAGCCCAGTGGACACTAACTATAATTAAATAGGAAGTTTACAGTATTGTTTTATTAAACAGTTCAAGATACACTGATACTTCAGATACTCTCATTGATAGTTATTTGGTAGAACTGATATGGTCAAAAGACGAAGTGTTTAGACCTTACCTCATCAAAATCAGCAATAATTTCATTTAACAGGCGTAAACATTCCACTCCCATATTGTTGCCATCCAATTCGATGTAGAAATCATTGAAATTTGGGATGGAAGCAAACATCACTCCCACTTGTGAATACGACTGGTAATAAAGGTCCTGTAGTTCATAAGCAGATGTAATTTTTATTTTAAAAGATTAATCCAAACTAAACATCATTGTTACAATATTTATGCTACTGCCTAGCAATAGCTAGGACAAAGGCCATCAGTTTTTCTAGAGGGAAAACCAGACTTCTTAAAATAATATTGAAAGATATCTTTACTCACGACCACAATAAAAAATTAATACCTAAAATATTAAACCCATTTAAAATAACTTGTTTTTTTTTTTTTTTTTTGCTGTTTAGACATAGAAGCAGTGAGCCAAAATTTGGAGAATGTTTTAGAACTTCTATTCTATGAGAAAAATAATTACATTTTTCCCATCATGTTTCATAAGCAAAAGAGATGGACCAATTTTATCCTGCTGTACATAACTGGCCTCACTCCTTCAAGTCTTTCCATGTGTTGTGGAGTCCTGTATAATATAATGTTGTTCTGCATGGTAAGTTTTCCACTTAGAAATACTGAAGGCTCAAAGAAAGCAAAATCACTCTTCTGTGGTTCAAATACTTTGCCCAAACTCTCAAGAACAGTATCACAGACATTACAGCAACTCCAGTGCTGAAGGCTTTCAGATTACCAGGACTCTCATAAAGCCTTCTTGAAACAATTTATTTAGTCACTGTAGCCTTTTATGTTAATCTGTGTCTTCCTTGAGTATGTACAATTCTCTGTTTTTAACTTCAAATAGATGACTTTGGTAACGGTAGATTACTTTCCAGAACTAGAGTGGTTAGTACATAAGTGGAAGTTCATACACTTCACCATTCAGAACCAAACTGAGCTCATGCAATACTGTGATTAATTCCAATATCCTACATTGACCAGAAAATGAAAAAAAAAAAAAAAAGTGATTTACATGCAGATACTTGGTTATGTTGATGTTGAATGACAACTTTGTCTTACCCTGAATTTTATTACAATTCTTCAAAGAAAGAGGACCATACAGCAAAAGAAGTAATCTCAAACTAGTTCTTAAACATAAGTTTTTACAAAGCTACTATTTTTATATGAGCACAGTTTTTCCAAGCCTTTCTTGAAAACAAAGAGGTGGAAGGTGGCCCAAGCAACACAGGCCCATACAGCACATATTTAAATTTTATCTTTGTTTACCATATTTCTTGGATTAGACATAAGAAAGTGCTGTGCAACATGGGCTGGCAACAGGTTGAAAAGAATTCTTTTATTATCCAGCTTGACTCTCTCCATATCATCTCTCTCTTCTTCTGCCTGTTGGGATAAAGAAAAAGAAAAATCTTTCCAAAATGCAAAAAAATAGATGAGCCTATCAAATAGTTTCTATTAAATAATCCTTTGAAATTAAAATGAGCAAAATTTAGAGTAGTAAGGTTGATTGAGAACAGTTCTCCTGTACCATGCTTCTACATTAGGCAAAATCCTTTAAATCCTTAGTAATTCAAGCTAAAGTCTCTCAGCTGCTTTCAGGGTTTGATCAGCTAAGTGTGTTGGTTATCTTCTGTAGTTGTCTGTTCTTTTAAATAGAAGCTTGATATGTTTACAGAGTAAACCAGATTAATCCCACTTAAGTCACACTGGCCTTGCAGGCCAATTACATCCCAGGTAGTTCAACACAGTGACAACAGCATTTGATCTGTCTTTCAGATGAGAGAAGCCAGTGAGAATCTCCAGTGTTTAAAACAAACATATGTATTTTGCAGTAAAATCAAAACAAATCTGGTAAGACAGTAACTTTGACAGAGAAAAATATTCTAAAATTGAGCATCCTTAAGAATGATATACAATTTAAAAAAATGATATAAAAATAGTTAACATTTCTAAAGATTGTTTTAATTATGCTGATGTTTGTCATGAAAATATATATAGTGCCTTTGCAACAGAAATTCTGCTATTGATGTGAATTACAGCATTCAGAAAGAGTGCTTAGGAGTTAGCACATTTGAGATCCCTAACCCAAAATACTGGCATCTTATTACAAGTGCTTGACTCACAGAGTTAGTGTGAGTCATACAATAGGAAACGATTTTAGAAATCAGACCACTTATTTGAAAAATATTGAGTATCTAGGAATCTCATTTGGGACTCCAACCTTTGCAAAATCTAGCCTAGTCTTTCCTAGATTCATCTGCAAAATTACTTCTCTGGAATTTGTTTCTTGTTCTTAGAGTGACTTCTGGCCTCACACTGATTCCAATTAGAAAACACTTGATCAGTATCATATTTATCTCACAGAAATCACAAGTTATTCTTTGTTCCTCAATCACACTCACAAATCATCTACTGTGATCCCAATGTGATTTTGTTTATCTAATTACAGTCAGTAGAATAGTGGAAGGCCAGATTCTCAGGGATTTTTGAGAAATCCCAGTCACATAAATCACTGAACCTATTCTAATCCTTCTTGGTGTCCCATTTATAGCTGAAATTTGGTATCCTGATCTATCACAAAGTCCACATATTTTCTCAGTATCCATTGCTATTGAAGTAGGAGAAAACTAGTCACCTCTTGCCTTTGTAAAGTCTAACAATATTTTTTCATTTTTTGTCAAGAAGCTAAGTTTTATTTTCCATAACAAAACTTAGGAAACAAGGTTTTTGTTCAAGTTACACAGTCTGTTTTGCCCTGCAGTTTATTCTGTATTTTTAAATTTCTTTACAAGTAGAAAGATTTCTGAAAGAGAACTGATTTTATAAATATAAATTCTTCAGGAATTGTTGCCTTTTTAAATAGACTCTCGTCTCCTACTCTAATTTGGGTAGTAAGAAACAGGACGTGTTCCAGATGTAAAATATCAGTAAACTTTAAATAGCTATTAAGTTTTGCAAAAACTATACCTGAAGCTTTTGTTCTATCTCCTGTTTGTGAGCTGTTTTCTTGACACTTCTTTCGCTGTTTAAATTTCACATGCTCTTTTCCTAAAATATCCTTCCCCTGTTTTGGTGGTGTAACTCTGACTTACTGTTTTCTAAAAACATGTGAAATGGCCTCTGGCATTTCATTTGACTGTTTGAATTTAAATGTTTTAATCGGAAAAGTGAAAAGATTCTTCAGCTGAAAATCTAAACCAAACTCGCATCTTCATTTTATGCCACAATGGAACACAGGAAATTCTATTCTGACAACAGTAAAAAGATTTGTGAACTGAATTGATGATCTTAATAAAATATCCATTCCTCTATTTTTTGAACAAGAAATTTTGTTGTTACTTTCTTCCTAGGAATATTAAGGTTCTCAGTTAAGCAACCAGTACAATATGGGGCAGAATACCTTCCTGAAGAACAATAGTCTTTTGAGTCAAGGTGTGGAGATTTCTGGACTAATCAAAGGAATCAAGTAGGGGTAGGTAAGTGGAGTGAACAGTTTGATGCATTGTATGGGAAGTAATGTTGCTCAATCACTGGCAGCTGCTGTTCAGTTCTGATGTGGAAACGAGTGGTCAAATTCCTCTGCCTTGCCCAATTGTGGACCAAACTGTTCATTTGGAAGAAATTATTGAAAAAATTCTCCAGTACATCCATCATTATGTATGAACCACAACAAGTTTCAGAGCAAGGAACACTTGTGACTAAGAAATAGAGAATTAAGCTCTTGAGTGAAAAGCTAATGGCTCAAATCAAACTATTAGAGCCATGTCTTAGGTGGTGGCAAAACCATCTAAGAGCAGGGAAAGGCATTAGTGATGTCACCATTGCTAATGATAGAATGCTACATCTTCAACACACCTTCCAAGTGTCTCTTTCCTTTTCGGATGCAAAACTGTTAACTACAGTTTTAGCTCTGAGAGTGCTCAGTTGCCAAAAATGAGACTGTGGGAAAAAGACTTGAGGTAAAATTTAAGATAACAGTATGGAAAATATAAGGTGAAGTATGGTTCCTACTCTCTGCATGAATGCAGTCAGTACACGCAACTTTCTACACACAGAACAGTCTAGGGGGGACTAAATGGAGAGTGGAGTGGAGTGGAGTGGAGTGCAGTGCAGTGCAGTGCAGTGGAGCGGAGACACTGCAACCAGGCTCTGCTGAAACCCTTGCAGTAGAGGGTACTTGGTGGTACTTTTTAGTTGATAAGCCACACAGCAGCTGGAAGCCAAAGGAGATAAAGGAAGATGTCTTGCTGTTGATCAGCAGCCATGGCAAAATTACCCACCTTGGATTGACACATCCCCACCCCAAGGGTGTATCTCAGATACCACACTGATGTAACCTGCCTCCAAGGCACAACCACCTCTCAATGAGTAAGATGACTAATGCCACTCAGACTTTGCATAAATGTAAAGAAGAATTAAGAAAGGGGACAAGACTCAAACATAACTTCTGGGATTAGCTGGTAGGCTAAACCTCTCTTCTCCCCCATATGGACACCTTGGTGTAAGAAGTGTACTCTATGCATGTTGGATGATTACCTAGCTCTCACCAGGGATTAGAGCTTGTCTGTACATTGCTTTGAATACATTTTTGCAGTCAGATACTATCACTAGCCATCCTAAAACATTAACTTCTCACAATTTTTTTTTTCTTAATAGTGTTATCTACAAACTGTCAATGTGGGTACTTCGAGGGCGCTAGCAGTCAATGGCAGTGGGTAAAGGTGTGGAGACCTAGAAGGAGGTGTCTCTTTTGGCATGTGACCCTGAACAAATCAGTTGAATTGATCTAGCAGACCATGAAGGGTCCCCACAGCTGGAGGTGCTGGCACTGCAGCCAGCAGTGCAGATTGCTTAGACACAAGTATCTCAGCTTTCCTGTGTCACAGTCGGACTAATCAAACACTAAAGGTTTGAGAAAAACTTTGTTTTCACATGAAAAAATCCTAACATCATGGAAAGCCCTTGAATAACACCATGGTGATTCTGTGATTCTGTGATTCATGGTGGGTAATGATAGCAAATGCAAAAATAGGGGCAAATTATGCAAACAGCAGAAAAAAGGGAGTGCTCTTACTTTTTTGTTCCCTGACCTATTTGAAGCTAAGCACCTCCTAGCTAACAGAGAGATCTCTCCATGTATTCTGGGAGAAATTTGTACTGACAAAGCCTATGTGGGGCAATGTAGTGCCCTGAAAACTAAGCTGTGTTAGCTTTGCCTGACCTAGCTCCAGAACTAGAAGCAGAACATTAATGGGATTAGCATAGCATTCCTTTTGAGTTACATGCTCATGCTGAAAAGCAAAGTCATATTATCTTAGACCACACACTGGGTCAATACTGCTGTATTGTTGCTGGTACCCGAGGAGTCACTGCATGGACTGCACTTAACCCATCCACACCCCATGTTGCTTTATTATTGAAGTGATCCATTAGGAATATGAACTGAAGTGTACCTCTTCTGTTACTACTGCATAGAGCTTGAGTATCTATCCTCTTTCCTTGCTCTGCCTAAGACAGGTGTCATTTATTCAATTCCTCAGGAGCTGCTTGAGGAAAGAGGAAATGTGTCCTTGCATCTCTCACAAGGGAAGAAAAAGGATGGAAGGTGAAGTAAAAAAAGACTTGGTCATGTCCACCAGTGAGGACTCTAAAACTATCCCATCATGGAGATAATATGGGAGAGAAGTAAGTCAATTATTGATATTTTCTGGACCTTTTTCCAGATTCCTTCTTTCTGCCCTTCAGGGAAGTGCAAATGAAAAAATCTTTCCTCCTTGTGACTCATGAGCTTCTGATGCCTGCTCTGGAGTATCTCAGATTAAAGGATGCATAGGCATCATTCTTTCTCAGGAAAAGCAGACACTGGAAGGGAGAAGGAGTACAGTAAGCTGAAAGACTAAAATAGCACAGATCACAGGTATTTACATTCCTGGTGGGAATGTTATTCAAACAGCTAAATGCCATTTAAACCTTTATCTATTTGCCCCTATTCCCACTGGTTAATTAAGGAAAGCTGCCAGCATGATATTTGTGCAATAGCTACTAGCTTAAAAAAACAAGACAGAGTATTGTGAAAATAAACAAGAAAGAAAGTGCATTGGCATGACCAATGTAATTTTTCGCATTCTGCTGTTTGCATATAACTGTTTGGTATTTGTGGCAGTTAGGTCATTTTGTGGAACCCAACTGCATCTGCAGACCTGCTGTACTTAAAAGCAGGCTTTATTTTTGCACTGAACATGGTGATAAAATTTTAAATGTTTTCAGTACTGTGACTTTTTATATCAATCTAATGAACACCTACTGCATTCTACATAGTTACATTTGATCCTATAGATTTACAATGCTGATAAGTGGTTACCTCTCCTCTGTCTGGGAAGTGGTCTCAACAGTTTTATCACCTGACAGTTTAATAAGACTAAAAATGCTGTAGAAAAGTCATTGACTAAATAGACTTCACATGAAAATATACTTTCAAGATTCAGCTAAAAAGAAGCTGGGCACCACGGAAAATGCCATGGGAATCTCATTTTTTGTACCTGAAGGTGGCACTACATCCACAGGGATCAAACACATCACACTGCTTTTGTAGGGCCAGGTTTTTGACTGGAATTGCTAAGACACTTGGCTAGTCTTGCCTGTGGATTGTAAAATTCATATTTCTTACAAGTGTAAGGGTCTAGAGAAGACCACAGATTGATATTCTAATATTCCCTAAAGAATGCACCGCTTGAATGCATCTAATGAAGTCATATCATCGTATTATTCCTGCTCTCCTCATGAAAAAAGTTCTAGGTGAGTGAGCAACTACATTTTTTGTAGTCTTGGGATCTTAATGAATTTATTACTTATATTTATTTGTGCTTTTTTTTTATTATTTTTGGTCCCAGTTTTATTAAATAATTTGCATAATCAAAAGTGATTATTAGTCACAAATAAGTAAAATCTCATATATTTGCTATTCATAGTTATTATCATATGAAGAACACTCAACAATGTTATGCAGAAAATGGAATTCTCCTCCCACTATTAAAATTATCAAGAAAACAACCAACATATGTTTTCTGAAAATACTGTGATATTCAGAAAGGTTAAATCCGGCACAGAAAAACAACATAGCAAATCAATAAGAGCCTTTAACACCATTGATTTGTGAACAGAAAGTATAAGTATAAATGTTTTAACAACATATCCATAAGAAAAGTGTTTTTCCACACAATGCACATAAATTCTACTGTGTTATCACTGTGCTGGTAATGCAACCTAAATGAAAGGAAATTGGATTAACTTGTCTTGAAACTGTGATTTTTCTAAGTGAGTTTTTCTTGTTTGAAACTGCTCTTCTTCAAAGCACTTCTTTCCCCTGCTGGGTTGAAAAAAATGTGTGGAAGTGTTTTTTCTGCAGACCTTAGCGCAGACCACTGAATATGTATCTTTGTATTCCTACTGCTTAGTTTCAGGATACTTTCATGGTTCAAAACATAATTCAGTAGTATTAGACTGTTGCTCATGATGAACTAAAATAAACTTTCTATGAAATCCTTTTTATTGCAGCTTATGCCACAAATGCTTTTATTCATCTGAGAGCATTTTTACAGGATTAGCCCAACAATGAATGATGCTAAAAGTATGCGAACAAAGTGCTTGAAGCTTCCAGAACATCCCTTGAGTCTGAAATTCCCCCAGATGTAAGCCAGCAATTGAAAAACCTCCTAAAATGATAGGCTGAACCATGTTGGAATATCTTCACACAGCAGGAACTGGCAACTGGGAGACATGAATCTAGCTTTAGCATCTGGTTCATGCAATTCAGTGTTTGTACAAAGAACCAGCACACTCACTTTGCAAAACAGAAAATCTCCATAGGTCCTATGCACTAAGTCTTTCTAAAGCTTCTGTTACCAGAAATATAACCAAGTTAAACCAACATGGTTTAATGGTAAGTAGTACTATGGCTGAAGAGAAACAAGTGACCAAGACAGCTTTTAGCTTATAGAGGGCTCCTGCAGTCCAGCAGCTAGAGAAAACTGGCTCTTACTCGTCTCTTCTTAAAGGCTGTTATATGATTAGTAGCCTGGAGTTTGCTAACTACTGAAAGAGAGCTTTAACATATAGCTATTTCCAATAAAGAGTGTTACCTGAGCCTTTAATACTCAGATTTTAACTGTGCTGTAGAATCTAACAAGTTGAAATACAATGTTTTGAGGTTTTTTTTGCTTATCCATTTGAATAAGCAAGCACAACAACTACTTCTGTAATATCCATCGTGGACAGTACTCCTGGGTGTTACGTTAATTAATCCTTGGACTCAATATCATTTGCAACCAATACATAGAATAGAAAGCAGAACAGCATTTCTTTCAACGTGTTATCCACTATTACTCACTGTACAGGAAATAAATCTTCCACTTGGAATTGAGAAGATGAAAGGTATATACCCTGATAATCTAAGAGGTAAAGAACACAATCCTTGAAATGATAATAATTTTAAATCAGCATATTGATTTCAAAGAATGGTAGTTGATCCCTAAATTCTGAATTTTCTACCTAAATGATTTTTTTTCCTTTCTCATTATTATCACATAAACCTCACACAAGGTGGCACCTCATAGGTCTCTGATTTGCAATTGAAAAGATTTTAAAATGGCATTTGATCTTCTCAGATATAAAGCACTTTTTGAAATGGTACCTGAAAATGCCAGTGTACAATACTGAAATTTCATGTCTTCTCTCCCCTTACTGTCCCTTGGAGAAAGTGCACCACGACTTTAACAATAGTGATGATGACTAGGTATTTTTATATAACCTGTCTCCAAAAAACCAGAAAAAGTTCATATTTCTTCGTTTACCATTATCCAAGTCCAGTTCTGTTTTTTTATTAGACAAGCATGCCAAACTTCTGTACTTAATTTATTTTTAACTGATTAATTGCTAATTAAAAGCTAACTCAAAACTAAGAATCTTTAAGCAGTACTTCCATTAGAGATGCACAGTTTGCCATGCAAGTCGTAGGTAGCTGGAATGATGAAAAGTACTTAAGATGCTGGAACGCACTCTTGGTCCATTGAAAGGTCACAGGATAACAAAACTGGTACATTACTGCTACTCTGTTTCAGGGCTAGGAAAAACATACGGAAGGTTTTGTATTCATGAGTCATATGGCATTCACATACTTCCACCATGTGCAACCCACATAAAATTAATGACTATCCAGCAAGGCAGGTGCTGCACTGAATTTCAAAATCAGGCGATCTTTTTTTCCATCTGAAAACTGTTTTTGGCACCACAGCAAACAAACTAGTATCAGTTTATCCAAAACAAGCTTCTGAGGCTGACAAGCACAGCAGTTATCAATACTGCAGGTCATAAGACTAAAATTAAATGATCACACTCAGTTGAATTGTAGAGTTCATGGAAATTATAGAACAAGATAATCATAAAGCATAAAAGAGAGGAACACAGTCTTGGATATCAATTCAAACAGGAAATCCTCACACAGCTTAACTGTAAGATAGAAAACTTTTCAAGCAGAAGGTAATGGAACTAATTCATAACTGATTTCTCCATTTTTTGTAATATAGCGGAAGTGGGGATATGTTCCAGTTAACTAGTAACCCATGTGTTCCAGTCTTGATGTTATGTGTAACAGCAAGTGCTATGATGATTTAAATGGTATTTAAATGACAAAATAGTTAACAGGATGCAGATGAGAAGAATACTACAGGTAAGCTTTACCGTATAGTTAACTTCCAAATTCCGCCAAATAAACTTACATATTCAACATTCTCCTTCCCTTGGGGGCCAATGCTAAACACTTTGGAGGTGGGAATTAGACTGCTGAGAGGTGTGACAGGAGGTAGATATATCTTGATGCCCATAACTAATATAATAATTGTATTAGTTATGGTTAATATAATTTTTATAGGTTTTTGCTCTGTGTATGATAGTTAGGAAATATATTTTCAAAAAAGGCTCCTTCACTTGGTATCTAAATTTCTGATTTTATTCTGGGAAAGAGTTCCATAGTTTATTTGTATAATAGAGGTTTAAATATTTCCTTTTATCAGTTTCATTTGTTTCTTTTCAGTTTACCTGAATATTGGTTGACTTTGACTCCTTTTTGTAATATAAGATAAAAAAACCCCATGGATTTAATTTTTTAAGTCAAATTTATACTGTTAACAGTTTATTCCTAATATATCTGAATATATAATGATATTAATAAAATAGTATATTTATGTCTAAGATGCATTAGGAGCATCTGTAAAGAAACAAAAAAAAAACCACTTCTCCAGGAAAAATGAATTTTATAAGTCTGTGAAAGGAAAACCCTAAAATAATATTTCTTTGTGAACCCCAAGAGACATGAAAAACTTTTGAGTCCTAGCAATTTGTCCTGAAAGTATTTCAAAACCAACTCAAAAACTCAGACATCAATTTGTGCACATAAAGTCCTGTGATTTACCTGCACTGCCCAGAGGTAGTCCAGACGCAGTTTCAAGTCCACCTGTCTTGAATGCAGTGCTAAAGCACAAGAAAATAGCAAAATAGCTAGTATTGGCTCATAGCCACGCATATAAAAGGAGCCGCCCCTTAAAAATAATAACAAGATAAATGGGTTATTCCAGGTCTAATACCTAACACAGCACATTTTTAATATCAGATCCTTAATTTAGAATATATGGGTATCTCCTAATCAGCTTTTTCTGAACAGGTTACTCTGAACAGGGAGATGGATGACAGTACATCTGATCACTGCATCACACCAACATGCAAATTCTTGAGGATTATTAGATGCAATACTGTGCATAGCATGCATGGCATGTAATGTGTGTGCGTGTTTTTAATTAGGAAATATAAAAGCATTGAAAAGGTCAAAATCTTAATTGAAATTTGGATTGATTGTGGGCTGCTGAAATATGGCAGTTAAGTTTTTAACTGTGTTTTTCTATTCCATATGATAGTTAGATTGTAGTTGTTCAGCTAGGGTACATTAGCATAAACCAACAGAACAATGGGGCAAATGGTGCTGGCTCCCAAAAACTGATCTCCCATTGATTGATGTTACTAGATCCTACAATTGCTGGGGAGAGGATGACTGGTGTATTTCTTACGCTCTACTGAGTCTACAGCCCTAGGCAGCAATGAACACTAGAGGACAATTCAGAAATAAGTAGTCAATATGTGACTATCTATAGCNTATTTGTTCCACCAGGAGAAATTATAACTATTGAGCTGCTGGAATTGGTATTCCAAACCCAAGGCATGCAGCCAACCTAGAAAAGACAGGAAAGGTGAGAAGGGGAGAAAGTTAAATAGAAAATAAACAAAAATGTAGTTTCAATGGAGGCTGACTGTAGTTAATTTCTAATTGGAAAAAATATGGCTGTGGAGTTCCCATTCAGCTCAATGCAGTATCAAAATCTCCTTTTCCTGCAATGCTCCACTGAGCTTTAGGGAAGAGACACGATTTGTTAATTAGATGCCAATAATGGCAACCAATTGAAGTGTAGGATTAGTAGTTTCTCTCTTAGAGCTCAAACCTTAGAGATTCTCAAACTAGGATATTCCTGCAAAATTAAAGAACTTCAGTTAACATTTTATGTGGCCATGCAGGTGAAAAAGGTTCTTGTACAGAGCACAGAAATAAATGTTTGTTTTCTTGACTATGTAAATCATACAAACTTCAATTACTTAAATACAAATTAAAATGTGTTTTAATCGACTGAAAAACTAAACAACTTTTTCCATCTCACAGCTACTTCGGCTGTCAAAACCATTTCAATAAAAGGACTCTAATTACTCCTGTCATTTCAGTTATTCAAGGAGTTCCATTTCCTTCTTACGTTGGGAAATAAATTTTTTTGGTATGTTGCTTATGGGAAATTTGGGGAAATCTAACCTGCTTTTCCGAAAGATACTATCATGTACATATCTCAGAGCTGTTACCCAAGGAAGAGAGGAATTCATGGCAAATATTGCAAGTCCCTAGAGCTCCAGTTTTAACTGCAGGCCAATCTTCACCACTTACAAAGGAAAAGGATAAGTGTTAGTATAAGTAGGGAAGAGTGGGATGGTGAAATTGATTTAACAGGCACCATCACATAAGCCCTGCCCTGTACTTAAGCATCCCTTTTGAAGTGCGTTATATGACTTTTTTATTTCATCCCAACCACTGACAATGAAATTTTATAGCATGCTGTAAAGTAACTGACATCTTGAAGCGTGATTAAACCATGTATTTTAGAGGGGGTTTTATTAACGTAGAAAAATGAGACATAAATAAAAAAAATGAGTTAAATTCATAACGGGTAACACTATGAAATGAGATTGAGAGAGTGAAATGAAAAATCCCTTTTATGGGATTTTGTTCAATATCCTTAAAAATGCTTTCATGCTAAGCTCATCCAAAAACACACACATGCATGAGGGCTTCATCAGTGATCTGTAATCCATCCAGGAAAATATCATATGCTGTACAACCAG
>VZTB01017680.1:7243-33656 GCA_013397245.1 Thryothorus ludovicianus | reverse complement strand
AAGCAATTGCCCAGTAAAAAGGAAAAAATTCAAAATTCTAGTCCTGGATATTTATTTAATTACCTGTCCATGGATTCCAGGTAAAAATGATATATCAGGTAGTAATAACACTACATTTTGTATAAGCTTATTCTTGAAAATTCCTGAGAGAGAAAAAAATAATAAAAAGAAGGACTTGCCAATAACCAAATAATCTCTTTCAAAATATCTGATTTTTTTAATGCAGTTGAGAATTTATAGATTTGCTATTATGTTAACTTTTATTTTAAAGGATCACTGTATTGATCCAAAATAATCATATTAAATGTTCATATAAGCCCTATCAAAATGACATTGCCTGTTAGAAAAAAACTGGTGGTCTACACAGCAAGGTTTCGAGGAAAATGCAGACTAACTATTTCAGCTGGGGATTTGGTAGCCACAAAGTGACTTGGACTTTGGCCAGAATATTACAGTTAATAGCCCTTCTTTTGTGAAAAGTGCCATGGGATTTTTAATGACATGCCAATCAGGAGGAGTTGAATTTTACATGTCTTCCAAAAACAGCTTTATGAAACTGGTAAAAGATTTTATTTACTCTTACTGAAAGAGTTTGTAGAACTGTGGCTCTCTGACACCTCGAAATTATATTTTTGAAAATATAAAAATGGATCTTTCTACTTTTTTCTCTATTAATTCATAAAAAAGTAGATATTTATTTAATATGTTGATTTAAAGCCTATATTATAGCAATAACCTTGTTTAATACTAAACCTATATACTTGTCTGACAAAATAAGCACACAGAGGTTCAACTTTTTGAAAACGATTTTGTCTAATGTGTACAAATATTTTATTTGCAGTGCTATTTAGATAAGCAGAATAGAAATTATATTTATATGCTTCATATTCATAAGTGAAATGAAAATTAAATTCATATGAGCTTATGAGCTCATGTGATGGATTAATAGATTCAGTTTAGATATGGAGTTGCTGCAGATAGCAAGTTATTCTTGTGACTGTAGAATTGCTCTCCTGCACTAGGGAGTAAAGCTCTTCCTTTATCCCTAAAATACTCCAAGCAATGTCAGTTTTCTCAGTTGCTGTGAAAAGGATCCATAGTTAGTCCTTTATATTTCATTTCCATTTCCTCATCTTTGTAGATCATCCATAGACTTCCTTCAGGCTACGACTATGGTAGGAAGTAAAGTGATATTCCCACTCCCTTCTTTTTAGTTTCTCTGTTTTGCAGAATCCTTTGGTTTAGGGAGAAGTTTTGGTCTTATGCATGTTCCCTGCCACTTGAAGCCAGTACCTTCTGTTCTTTTCTGTGTAGTTTCTCTTCCTCCCTCTTCTGGTTTGTTCCACTTCCCTAGGTGAGGAGCAAAAGTGGAAAAAGCAGAGGTTTCCACTCAGTTGTAAGACAGGATGCACTCTGTGCACTAAGCAGAGAGTTTTTCAACCACAGCTACACAAGGCCATCTTTAGAGCTTCAGGTGCCCCAAGCAAGACTAGGTAATCGTGCCCTGGGATGAGGTCAAAGTTGGTTCAACAGAGGGTTTCAGAACCAAAAATGAAAGCTTTTGTATCTCAGTTCAGAGGAAAGACAACCATTAGAAGTACATCTCAGTGTCACATTGTTAGGCAGAGATGTTATTAACATCACTGATGTACATGTGTAGCAAGCCAGAGGCACAAAAATGCTTCTGTCTGGTTAAAATGTACACACTTGGGCAATGCCAGTGGACATTTTACACTTAAAGGGACAGAAGAGACTTTCTGTGGTAGACAAATGAACTCAAAGAATACTTGCCCCTATCAGTGCCCCTTCCACTTTGGTATCCCATGTGGACACTTGTTTAGAGTTCCCCTAAGGCTGACCCTGCAGCTAGAGTGTGTACAGAACAAGATTGCCTACTGTACGAGAAGGAGGAGCAGAGGGTTCAGGCCCCTAATCAGCAATGACATTTCTGCTTCCTGACACTGCAGAACAACGAACAAGGGGTCATTCCACGTAGGAAACTCAAATGCAAACCTGCCAATTAAAGGCAACTTATAGTTAGAAGGAATGTCACAAGCAAAGAGACAGAAACACACAAGAACAAAGGCATTTTTAAAGATAAGTGAAGAAAATAATCAAGAACCAACACTCAGGGGAATTAGAAAAAGAAACTCAACCACAACATACAAGGAAAAAACAAAACTCCACCAACAACAAAGCATCTCTTCATGTCCTGACAAAATAGTTTTAAAATATATCAAATATCCAAAAAGAAAGTATAAAAACGAAGCTGCTGAGTATTAGATATAACAAACCAGAGATCAGAGATTATAATATGCAAAATTCTGTAATAAAGGGTGGACAATACAGGACATAAGTTATCCCTATAAGACTAGTCAAACAACACGTGCACTTTACCCTGACCCTTAAAATTAATATGAATTGTGAAAAATTTCAGAAAAAATTATAAATTTATTCAAGTGCACACCTGAAGAATGTAAAAAAAAGAGGAAAGGGTTAAAGCCTGTTTTCTTAATTTTTTTTTTTTTAATCTGATGATTTCCTACCCTCTCCTTCTTTCTTTCTGGACTGTTTTAATACAATGGTATAAGATCTTTCCTATTATGAATGTAATCAAAATTAGAAGAAACACTCAGTAAATTTAATTATCCTAACTATTCTTAATGCTTGAAAATGGAACAAGGACTGTGTAAAATATAACTTGAAGTAAAAAGTAGCAGGAACTCACCTGCTGTTGAAATAACTGCAAAAATATTTTTATGCCTCGATATTTGCATTTATATTTAAATAGAAATAATGTAATTTTCAAATTAAAAAAATCTTTTTTAAGACATTTTTGTACTTGTTTCTCTCAAAAAAAAAGACTTCTTTAAAATTGAAATAATTAGATTTACAGTAGTTCAATGTTAAAAAGCCTCTCCATATATATGAAATACATACTTGTAGAATTCAGTCAGAAGAATTTCATTCAGAGAATAGAAAATGTGAATTTTTAGGAATTTGAAATTCAGTTCTGATAGGTTTTGATGTTTCAGTTTTACAATCCTTCTCTGTGACTTAAATTCAGCAATGGTTTTAATATCACCTTGGTTTTATCATCCACTGGTGTCAGAACACAGTCCCACAGGGACAGCAGTAATGTATTACTTGAGTTTTCCTTTTCCCAGTGGGAAGCCTCCATGAATGAGGCTTGGTACCAATGCCAGCAGAAGATCCAACAGTCTATGGATCTATGCCAGTATTATAATAAAACTTGCAATGATTAAACAGAAGGGAAATAGTCCTTAATCAGGAATAGACAAGAGTTGTTATCAATTCCTCCAATTTATTTCTTGCATTTCTGTATAATGCCAGTTTTCTCCTGGATAATTTTATGGACTTTATACAAAGATACTGAAGAAATGAAAACTATTGCAGCTGATCACTTGAGTCTCTTTCCTTTCTATGAGAAGAGCACAGAGATGACACCACATTTTAACAGGACATGGTCAGCTATTTAAACCCAAATCGAGTGTATAAGTTTTGGGGTCTTTATCTGAGCCAAATAAAGTTTATAATTCAAGTATTTTACTTAGTAATAGCTACCTATATCTCAAGAAAATAATGCCAGTTTTCTACTATTGTACATGACATCGATTTTTGTTCCTAGAGGAGATGGACTTGCCTCAGCTAAGCAGAATCCTACAATAAAAAATCAAGAAGATATTTCTCCTATCATTCATATCTCTTCCAAGGTGTTACAATGTTTATTTCTGTATTAGGAAGAAGCATTCAGGCAGATCAGCTGGAAAAACTCTTACCTGCTGTCCTTCTGACAGCAGACTTTCTGAGAAATTATTGCCCCTTCTTTCTACTCAGAGTATGTATCGATAATGGCAGTACAAAAGCTAAAGATTTAAGTCAATCACATTTTCTTAAGATTTCTAGGCATTACTAGGCAGATAACAAAGTTTTTCCTATTTATATTGGACTGATTGTATGTCTGGCTTTTTGTGTAAACTTTCTTCCTGATTAACGACTGAGTATATAAAACTCAATATGTTAAAATAAAAAAAATTACAGAAAATCCTTTGTTTTACTTTTAAAGCAAAGAATTTAATAAAATATTAAAACATGTTTTGTCTCCTATTACAGGATAAAAAATGGTGTACATTAGTATTATAGAAATAAGCTGGATTTTTTTTTAAAAGAAAAATTAAGTGCTGTTTTCAACATGGCAATACTTGAAGCATCTCTGTATTGCTAATGTGATATAAATAGCTCTAGATGACTGAAAAAATAATGATGGAATATTTTTAATTTAAGTTTAAGGCTGGTATAATTTAGGTTGGTATTAATTTCTTAGAGAAGTAAAAGAGGAAAATACTAATGAGAGAGGAAATAATATAATTGAAAAGCAATAAATCTTAAAATATTTTATTTCTTTAGTTGCTCTTTAAGTGAAATAACTTGCACCTCTAGGGCCCTTTTCAAATGAATGTGCATCTCAAAGAGCTACTGTACACCAGCACTGGAGAGAACATATAGAAAAGGATTGTGGTAGACCTTGTAAACCAGCAACAAACTTGTCCCAGGCAAAACATTTGTGAGTCAGAGAATTCGTGCAATTTATTGCCAGTAATAGCAAACTTTTAGTCACTGACTTGGGTATTGGGGAAAGCAGGGATACAATGTATGTGTCTTAACTCATACATTCTCCCCTTCTCCAGAGTTCCTTGCCTTCCAAGGGTTGCACAAAGTTGATGAAAACCCTTCTGGTGAGGTGGTGAGGCAGGGAAGGGAGGCTGAGGCAGGGCAGTCTGGGCAGTGTGGCCATAACCCTGCACACCTCTGCTGAGGGGACCGTGGGCTCCTTCAGAGCTGTGGCACACACCAAGATGCTCATTTCTGAGCCAGAGCTGTGGGAATCCTTCCTGGCACCCAGAGCAGTCCCCAGGCTCGTCCCACAGCATCACCCTGCAGCTGCCCAGCCCCTGGCACGGTGCAGCGCTGTGGGTGAGCGCGGCCAAAGGAGCCAGCGCCCGTTCTGGGCTACAGCAGTAACAAGCCACTGTTTCCAGTAAATCTGCTGATTTCCTACTATATATCATACAGAATCAGCCTGAACTTCGTGTTTTAACAAGAGCATTCCAAACACAAATCCTCATTACTTTTACAGGAGGTTTTAAACAAAATAGATAATGACTTTGTCACCCTCTGCTCTCATGAGAAGCTCAGTTGACATCTACAGTGCTGTGTTAGGATTATATTATGCTTCATAATGAAACTGGAGAGTATTTTGTCTTATCTCTAAAACATTCCTTGGCTTAGAGAAGTCTGTGTTTCATCTTATATTTACTAGAACCCAAAAGAAAAAGAAGCTAAGTATCATTTTTATCAAGCAATTTTATTTACACGTATATTTATTATTGATACATATATTTATAGAACTGAGAGTAGACTAGGAAGCATATAATAAGTTTTCAAGAAAAGGACATATAGTGTACTTGTCCAGAAGTTTACACTTGCAGTTTAAAATCTATTGTACATTTTGAATTGTAATCCTTTTATACGTATATGAAACACTTTTCCTATATTTCAGACTAAATGTAATCATACTGTTGTCTGGAAGCCATTTATATTTTTTTTTTTATGTAATCAACATGTCACTTAAAGGTAGACTATATTCAAGCAGCTGAATACTTCCTGATATATCTGTTATGGATGTTGTTCCAGAGTTTGGCTACTTGATACACCTATAACTTATCCCAGAGAGCGAGAACAGGTTGAGATTTTCTATGCTGCATGTCTCTTGAGCTTGTGAAAATGTTCTGGGAGAACATGGCTGTGTCAGAAGTGACCCAGATGCTGCGGGTCACTTCTGGAGGCTGGAGGATGGGCTGGAGCTTTGTTTCAACCCCTTGCAAACACTCTGAGGGTTATTGATGCTTTGCACTGTCTTGCCCAAACAGATTGAGATGCTGCAAAGAGGAGAGAATCACAGATGTCAGCTCTTGTGGAGAGGAAAAGTTATTGTACACCCACTGTTTTCTCTACCCTTCCTTCTGCTCTTGAGATGGACATATCACTTCCACCCACCTGCAGAACTACAAACTCCCCATATATCTCTGAGGTATGAACCTGGAAATTTAGATGAGAAAACAGCAAAAAAGGTCAAGCTTCTCAGGCTTTAAGTTGAAAGAAAAAGATTGGAAATCCTGATCAAGACTTTTTTTACTGCTCAGCTTTTTGAGAAAGTAAACTGAATGATGCTTAAGAATAAAAAAGAAATGAGTTCTGAAATTTCCCCCTAAATAAATAAAAATAAATAAGAATACCATGCTAAAGAATTAAAAATTTTATTTGTCCTCAAGTGATAAAATATAATGGATTTTTTTTATGATATAATTTTCTAATTCTATTTTGATGGATTTTGCATTTAGTAAGTAAATTTTCTAGGTTTAGTGATAGGATAAAGACATTAATTATATGTTGATTTGTCATTATTTAATTTTAAAGTCTCAGATAAAAAAAGGTGCAGAAAAACCAAAAAATTAAGACATGAATTAAAACTCAGTGAAACCACAGAAACTGCTTTAGTAACAGAAGTAGATATTACATCTCTTCTTTGTAAAAATTATTTTAAATTAAATAAAGTTCATCAGTGAACTGTAATGAATAAATTAAACTACAACTGTTCATCACATTACTCACAGAAAATAATTTTCTATAAATAGCTTCTTCCATAATGGTGAAGACATATTTCTAAAATCAGTGAACAAAAACTGATATAGTATGTTGACATTTGTCAAGAGTCTTAACCACTATTTTAATTCAATACCTTAGTAACAAAATGTTCCTAGGCTCTCCTCCTTGCTTCCAGAATGGCCTAGAGGTTTTGCATTACGTTTTCAATATAATCTGTTTTCTTGCAGCTACTCTTTTTTTATTATATCTGCTCTGATATAACTGCTTCTGGAAATTATCCAGTCTGTTCAAATTCATCTTATATCTTATAGGAGTCATGAGATTGATCTACTTTGTCTTAGAAGGACATCTAACTGATTTTTTTCTTCTATGTCCAGTATGTAAGTACATACAGATTCACTGAGGCAGTACTTTTGGTTACCTTTTGAAAAACTCATTTTTATTCAGTCATCCATGAAGTGTGGTGACTAGCTTGAATGACAAGTTTGCTTTTGTAAACTCTGTCCAAGTAATGTTTAGCAAATGAATGAAAACCAACCAAAAGATGATATTTCAAATGTTTTTTTCACTTTTTATTGGAACTAGAAATAAAAAAACAAAGCCAAAACACATGCCCCCCAACTCAAATAAAATAAAACATCAAACAAAAAATCTTCACAGATGCTCACTGAATTTTTGCATAGAATTTTCTATTTCTTCTTTCATAAACAGCATCTATGTTTTCTTTCTTGGACGTTTTAGTATTTTTATGAAATGTGAGACAGGTTTACAGCTCTTTTTTTTTTATTTAAACTCTTATTTTTCATATCCCATTACACTTTATGAGATTGGAAACCTGCATTTTAGTCTAGGAGCTATGAAACTGGCTCAGCATACTGCATGCAACGCAAATAACTGGAAATCAAGTGGTGAGAGCAGGAGACACATTAATTATTCATAGAACTAAATGTATTGAAGAGCCCACATTACAGCTTACAAAGGAGTATCTGTGAGTCCAGTGAGGGGAGGAGTAACTGCCTTCAAATCCAGTTAAAGTGCACCTGACACACAAGAGGATGGTTCTCAAAGTGACTGTGAGAATTTTCAATAAATAAAGCTAGGGTTTTTAAAGGAGTTTCTGGTTCCCAAATCCCAGTGAAAGTCAGTGAGATATGGGAATTTAATTCCCTTTTTTAAATCATAGCTGAGCTGAAACAAGTGGAAAGATCTGACCTACATTATATTTTGAATTTCTGCCTATCTGCCCTTGTTAAGAATTTTATAATGTTTACCATTATATCTACATGTGTTCTGACTGACATCCTGTCAAACTATGGGAAAATTCAAGTCTTTAGGGGAAAATATTTGTATATTTACTACAAATGGACACAAAGAGTGGGTGTTCCAGGGTAATGTGAACTGTTTTTATCATTGGTCAAACACAGGATAAGCTTATATTTGTGGATGGCAATTTTAGTTTTAATTTTCCTTCTGTGTTTTGTAAATATTCATCTATAGTTCTCATTCTTTTTTTTCCCAATTTTCACTCCATTGAAAGATAAAAGACTGCTGTCATGAGGTCCTCAGTAATGTTTAGAAGCAAGAGCTCTGTGGACCACAGGTTTCTCTAAATAAAAGGAAATGTGAATAGGCTTCATTGCAACAGTATTTCATTGATAAAAACTAATTATATTTACATTTTTGTTGCTAAAATTCTTCTAGATTGAGGTTATTTGATAATTTCTCCACAATTTAGTAAAAAGTATCTTGTTGCAGAAAAGAGTACTGGTTTGTCTAAAATTTCTACTTTCCTGAAAGTGTCTAAAAATGAATATTATATTCTTAGCATCAGTCTATGCCCCAAGGTGCATTATTAGCTATTGCTTGTAGGGATGTCATTGCTGCTTCAATAAGCAAGGCCTTTTCAGTACGCATTAATACAAATATATAACAGAATTAAAAAGTTAGTTGATACTTCATATGGATTCATCAAACATTGCTAACCTGATAGGGATTATAAACATTCATTGCTGCTGTATTTTGCGTGTCTTCTTTTCCTGAATTAGCCAGAGTATGTCATAATCAGGGAAAAAGCAATAGGAAAAATAGCAGCATTTTTCTTTTTTCTTTTGCTTTTCTTTTTCTTTTTTCCCCTATTTTTGTCACAAGAGTGTTTAAAAGCCTAGAAGTTACAAAAAAACCTTACAGTTGATTCATTTATGATTTTTTTCAGATGAAAGGGGAGACTTACTGCTTCAGGGAAAAAGTTTTTAGTTTAAATCAAATAAAAATTAATTTCCTAACTACATACAACTGAATGATGCTTAAGGGATGATAAGTAGGCATCAATGAACTATGTATTGAGAGTCAATACTGGCACAATAATGAATGACTCATGTCACTTCGATACTTAGGAAAAGTTAATAAATGGAAAGACCTGGAAATTTTGAAACATTCTTCTATCTATCCCAGAAAATTTTAATTGTGGATGAACACAGAAAAATATGCACCTATTGCCATAGGTTTCAGGAGATCCCTTTCATCTCAACATGAGGGACCTCATCTGCAAAAGCCTGCTAGTGCAAGAGCCTTGACTGTGCTTGAGTGTGTGCAGTCACTCCTTACCACAGAGGTGACAGTCCCCAGGAAGAAACCTCCATTCACTCAGGGGACAGGTCCCCAGGGTGTACCTGTGGTAGCTGTGAGTGACCTGCACGTGGTTGCTGGAAGCGGCTGAGGCAGAGGGCATTGGGCCACTTCTGGCAGCCTTTCACCTTCTGCCCTCACCTCCACTACCTCTCTCCAGTGTCACAAATTTTCAAGCTTAGCTTATACATCCTTGCAGGTTGAGTCCTTTGTTCCCAACATCATTCAGAGCTGGCCTGGGGGTCTTGTTCAAAGGCAAATTGAATCAGTCAGCAGTGCCCTGGCAGCCAGGAGGGCCAACCCTATCCTGGGGGGCATCAGGGACAGCATCACAGCCAGGCAAGGGAGGGGATTGTCCTGCTCTGCTCTGCACTGGGGTGGACTCAACGTGAATATTATCACAATGTAATAAGGGTGTTAAAGCTATTAAAGTGTGTCCAAAGGAGGGCTACTAAGACTGTGAAAGGCCTTAAGGGGAAGCCACATGAGCGGCTGAGATCACTTGGTCTCTTCAGCCTGGAGAAGAGGAGACCTCAGCAGGATCTGCAACTTCCTTGTGGGGGAAGAGGAGGGACAGACACTGATCTTTTCTCTCTGGTGGCAGTGGCAGCACCCAATGGCCTGAAGCTATGTTAGGGGGTTTAGGCTGGATATTAGAAAAAGTTCTTCCCTCAGAGGGTGGTTGGGCACTGGAACAGGCTCCCCAGGGAATTGGTTACAGCACCAGCCTGGCAGAGTTCAAGAAATATTTGGACCATACTCTCAGGCACATGGTATGATTCTGTGCAGGACCAGAAGCTGGAATTTGATGTTTCATTATGGGTCTCTTCCATCTCAAGATATTTTATGATTCTGTGATCTCTGATTTTTGTTTCATCTGGCTGATGTTCATGATTCTCTTTAGTATGCTCTATCAATTTTGGGCAGATATTCCCTAGACAATTTTGTATATTCAAGCCATGTGGACACCATGCACACACTCATATTTATGTTAACAAATATTGATAACCAGACTATTTGCCAAAGGTATCCCATATAAGGGCCATACAAGCAAATCAAAGTGTATAACCTGTGTTTTAAATGTTCATAATAAACGGTAGTTTTCCTGGTTTCTATTTTAACCATTGCCTCAAACATCCCTGTTATGTTAATCTTGTATGCAAGAATCTGGACGTAGTAATAATCTTGAGCAACATTAGAACATGGGTTAATCCAATGACTTTAAGCTTTATATTCGGCACTATTAAGCAATGTAGAGTTTGTTGTTTTTTTTAATGAGACACTTTAAACAGAAATTCTCCATTCCCACAATTATGATACAATCATATTATATGTGTATAATATAATATACACATCATAGATCAAAACTCCTGTGTGAAGATGATTCTACAGGACCTCACACCTATTTCTATGCTGCTTTGATGAAAAGAGATGTGGTAATTTGTTACATTGACGAATGGATGAAAGTGAAATAGCATTGTATTAAAGCAGTTGATGCAAAATTCCATGTGTCCTCAACAACCCTCTGCTTCGCAGTGTGCAGTACATGAGGAAAGGAGGTTGGAAAAGTCACAATCTGTGAAGTCATGGAATGCTAGGGTTTGAAGTCTGGTTTAGCTATTTTTCACTCCTCACTTTTCTGTACAGTATATCAATTTCTATATCTATATGTGTCTAAGATATCTGGACATATATCTTGGTTATTTGGTAACTCTTTACAAAAATACTAAGTATCAATAAAACCTATTCTTTTTAAATATGTTGACAATAACTTTGATTTATAACTCCTACTTTATTTGTACCCAATACTTCTTGCCTTTGTCTATCTTATTTATGTGTCAAGTTTTTGAAAAAAAACTTGTCAGTGTCAGACCTCCATTACTGAAACAACATGTGTTTTACTTTCTTTTTTATCAATATTGGGATTTTTTCTTTCCCCCTCTTTTTCTCCTTTTTTTTTCCTAAAAGAGTACATGAGGCACTATATCTATTGTTATATTAATAATCTTTTTCTTCCCACTTTGAAAAAGACATTGGAAACAAAAGCAGACTCAAAATACTTTTAAAACATACAACTTACAAATTTAATATGTCTAATCTGGAAGGGTAACAGAGAAATTTAAAACTTACATTAACTCAGTAAAATTATTCAATTTTTTAAACCAGGGAAAAGGAGATTAAACATCAAAGAAGGGAAAACTTTACTGACCTAAGGCCAGTGAGCAGACTGTGGGATTGGTAGAAAAGACCCTACAATGCCATTCTATCATTGTCTTTATGAGAGAAAGGTCATGCAAATTCTGGTGCTGGAAAAATGAAGGAGATAAATTCTAAAATAAGGAAATTATGATAAATATATTCCTTTGCATTTGCATTAAACATTCCAGTTGATTGGTATTAGCATTAGGTTAAAATATTTATGGCACTTGTTCTGGATAAATCACATCAATATAATTTATTATTTAAGAAGAAGTGAGAATAATCTGCTTCAGTGCAGATAATATTGTTATTCATGCTGTCCTGATGAATACCAGCTTTAAACAAGTGGAAAAATGTTAAGTCTTTGTACACTCTTGATTTAGAAAACTGTAACAATATTATGATTTTAAATACCCTTTAATTTAGAAGAGGACTCTCAAATAAGAGTAGGATTAAAATGAGTAAAAAGAAGAAAGATGAATATACCCTAAAGATATCACCAGAGCATGGTCTGTACTGATCTACCTCTGTATTGGCACTGGGGTCATCAATCAAATTAGCCAAGAGTGGACTTTATGGTCCTTAATTCTTTAGAATCTCATGGTGTGTTCCTGGTAAATGCATTTTCAAAACACAATATTAATGATAATAAGACACTTGTTCTTACTTTTATGTAATATAGATTTTATTCTACTAATGGAACATAAATACTACCATGATAATTCAAATAAAGGAAAAAACCTCCCAAAGACTTAGAAATTGACTAAGATAGAGGTATTGAAAATTTTTGAATTTAAGATTTTTTATATATTGGAAATAGTTTTATAATATTTCAGTTGTTATTTTCTCAGCATTAAACAAATATAGAAAGAGGATTCAGACCCCAACTTATAAACTGAGGTTTATCCAAATCGAGGCAGCATATTTCAGACATATAACACTGTCTATTGCCAAGCAAAATTTCACATTTTCTTTTACATGTTACTTTACTCCTGGGTAATTATCAGAGAGTGAGTTTATAAAAGAAATTTACATCGAATCCTGGTCTGCATACACAAGAGGCATGAATGCTGTTTGTAACATGTGAACTGTAAAAAGTGAAATAAAGAAAATAATCAGACTTAATAAAGCTATTTGAGATAAATTCATGTGCTAAGAAAGAGTACAGAAAACATTTGAACTTGAAAATTTGGAAATGATGATACAAAATCAGACAGTAATTCAGGATATAAGTGGAACAGACGGTACTTTTTTGTGGTAGAGACAGACAAAAACTCCATCAAGACTGCAAAAAAGTAAAAAAAACTCAGCATCAGGAGGTAGTTCAGTGAGAAGCAGGCTTCAAACCCTGTATGAGGAACATTTTGCCATTGCTGGTCTTTATGTGGTTAGGAAAGGGATCAAAAATTCTTTAGAAAAATTGAAGGAAATACTACATTGAGATTTCAATAATAGCAGATGAGAAATTGTAGTGTAGTTTAGGGGCTGAAGAGGCGCAAACTCAATGGGAGCTTTGTAAACCAAGGACTGGGAAACAGTAAGGAACAGCCAAAATATCTTGGAATAATGGACACAGAATCCAGAAAAGCCTAGTTCAGTGATGACACGAGGGAGAGAAAAACCCGAAGAAAACTTGTGATGGAAAAGAGTAGATGGAAAATAAAATTTTTGAAAGGGTATTTTTCAAAACTTTTTCCAACTTCATCGTTTTTAAAGCTTGCTGAAGTTTGGTAGTTTCTGTCTACTTTGTTTTTCTATAGTCTTTATATGACAGTCTCCATATATTTCCCTTTGCAATGAACATTGAGATTGGGTCTATGAAGATTTGTACTGACCTCATTGTGTCATCAGCTTGACATTATAATTTCATCTCCAGAGAAACATTGAAACACTTTTCATCATGATTTGATATTGTAAATGTGGTGACCATAGATAGTAATAAAAATTCCTTGCAATTGCATTTTGACATCATAATGTAATCTCCATAGTCTTCGCTTGACATTGTGATGAGATTGTGGCAATGCTAACTTTGTATGAATGAAGCTGGGCCCATGGAATGAAAAATTTAAAGTACAGTTTTGTGCATAGAGAACAAATGGTTATAAATGCATATATATTTTATCATAATTAAATTTTTGTTAAAAAATTAGAACACATTCTCTATCCATCTGAGGAGTGGAGATCCGGAACATTCTGTTAAGTGAGGAGATCAGAAAATGAATCAGTTTTCAGATAAAACTTTTTGAATTTATACAAATGAAAATATAGCACATTTAGTGCCTATAACACTGACTTGGAATCTGAGATAGGAAAGTTCTTCACAGTTCCATTGTCTTCTGAGGCATGTACTTTTGCTGTAGTTCTTGAGTAGTGTCGGAATAGGGGCCAAACATAATACATTTATAAAATAATTTTTCCATCTCGAAGTCAATGAATTTTAATTTTAAACATGTCTATGTCTTACAACATGGATCTCATATTTATCTGCTTTGGTGTAAGAAAAACTAGCATCCCTTAGAGTAAAAAGTCTGGTGTGGGCCTGTTTAAGTCTCTAAAATTTTAGGTTCAGAGTTGTTAAGTATAGTGACAGACTGATTTAAACAGTGACTTTCATCCTCCTAAATTAGTCATTACTCTAATACGAACTGGAATGACATTTTTTAAAAGTCAAAGCATTGCTGATTTTTTGTGGAATCTGAATTGATGACCTCCTGGTAAAATACATTTATCTTATTATTAGATCTTTGAGACACTATATCACTTGTAACCTTTACTTAAAGCATTTTCTTGCAGATATCCTTCTGATTTTTTTTCAATGCAGGCTACAACAAATATTTAAAAATAAGTAAAAGGTACTATCTCTGGATTTTAACTAAGGTACTAGACAGACTGACACCTTGCAGTTTTGAGTTTTTCTTTTTTATTGAAAAAACTGCATGTCTTCTCTAGAGTTTGGCTTATGGAACTTGAATAAGGCATAGATAAAACACCCTGTCTTTCACAACCTGCATTTTTTTATGTTTATTTCTCTTGTCCGTCTTTCTTTTCTCTTGAGACTGACTGGAAAAAGTAAGTGTAAAATTATTTAAAGTGTGGTCAAATGCATAAAGCATACGCTTAGAACTATGCAGGTTGAAAGTTTACTCCTGGCTCCAGTCCTAAATGGTTGGTGCACTTTACCTCTCTGAGGCATTTAAAAGATAAAAATATATCTAATAGGCTTAGAGCCTTTCAAAGATGAGCTGGAATAGAATAATCTTATCATAGAATCATGGAACCATAGAATGTTAAAAGGCTGGAATGGACCTTAAAGACTGTTAGTCCCAACCCCCTGCCATGGGCAGGGACACCTTCCACTGGACCAGGTTGCCCAAAGCCTGATCCAACCTTTCCTTGGACACTGCTGGGGCTGAGGCATCCACAGCTTCCTGGGCAACCTGTTCCTGCACCTCTCCACCTGCACAGTAAAGAATTTATTTCTGATATCGAACCCAAATTTGCCCTTTTTCAATTTTTACCCATTAATCCTTGTCCTATCATGACAGTTCCTGATGAAACATATCAACATACATTTTTAAAAAAGTATTATATGTATTAAAATATTTTAGGAGGTAGTTTTGTCACTGAGTAGTAGTATAGAAATAAAACAATTTAAAAATATATAAGATAATTGTAATTACAATTAACCATTTTTGATTGTTTATATTCCATTTTCAGATTAATTAAGCCTAATTGTCCACAAATTCTATATATGTACAGAGCTAAACAATAAGATATGTTTTTCTAAATGCTATCACGTTTTTTAAAGAATGGTATATTTTTATGACATTATGATAGTTTTATGTTAAATTGTAATATCCTGGTGTTCAAATCAGAAATTAGAAAAAAGTATTTGTGAGTAGACATTTATGTGGAGAGGAATTATAAATTTCCTGGGAAATTTTTCTAATTATTACAATGAAATTCAGAAAATTAGCTGGAACATTTATTACCATTACTTTTCATCTTCACTTCCTTTTCTAGATAAGAAACATTGTAACACAAGAGCACCAGTGCTAGCATACTATGAGAACTTGCTTTTTTCACTAGAGAAAGTTAATATTGTCTTCAAAATTAACTTATTTCACTTGTATTTGAAAATAAATATATTAAAATAGTAAATATACAATATTAGAATTTTGGTGACATGAACAGTTGTGATATGAAATATGTGAATAAATAGATGAACTATTGTAATAATCTTTTGTTTTCCCTTTGAATGCAAATCAGTTTTGTTGGTTTTTTTACTGTTGAAGAAGGCAATGATGATGCTATTTTTTGTTACTCTTTTGAGTTACTTTTTAATAATTTTGAAGATGTGTAAATTTAATTGTTGACCAAAATGAAGTTTTCTACCACTGACTAAACAGAAATTCTGTTTAATAGTAATACAATTGCATACATTGTTTACAGCATATTTTGAAATAGCGGTAAAGAATTCGGGTTTTCAATATGGAGAGAGAACTTGGCCTCTGAAGAAGAAAAAAATTCTTCAGAAGAACAGTTGTAGACCTTCAGATATTACCTGAATATGCCTCATTTCTTCGGGTACAGTCTATCCAGACCACTTATAGCAACTAGGCTGATGAGTTCTCTCAAAAGTAATCTGTGTTTTTCCCTAATCCATTTACTGGGGCACAGCTTCTCCACCAGTGGTCTGAGAGGTAGTCTGCCAAAAGGAAAGCATTTGTAAATGGCCATTAATTCCAAAATGCTTATCTCCAGTGGACAGAGATTCTTTCTGCAGTCATTTGGGAAAAGGGATTGAAGTCTGCTGGACTGAACATTTCTGCCTCAGGAATCCCCATTGCACTGATACAGGGTTGAATTCTTCTCATTATTACTTCACAATTGAGATGTGGGCCCAGAAGAGTCCTTGCCAAGATAAATATTTACTTTTAACAAAAGTACTAGTGGCTAGAAATTCTATCTGCCACTTCCATCTAGACTGTAGACCTCACAGATAATGGGGGATGTGGTTAGAGACTTGAACCCAGCAGAAGGGGGAAATTTTATAGGCAAGTAGTATATCAGCTCTGAAGTAGTATTTCTTCTCATGTTATGCAGTGTGCTGACCTGGCTTCAAGAGACCACAGACATTTCAACCAAGAGAAACTAAAATTGTCACCTTTTTAATTTGGAATATCCTGTAGTATATCTGCAAAAATGACATTTCTTTTACATGATTTCCACATAAGATGATGATGCCTGATAAGGTAGACCATGATCACAGAATCCAGACAATAATACAATTTTTTTAAGTATTTAACACTGGTATCCTGGTAGAAATTATTTTTTTTTCAATAGCCTTCCTTTTTCTGCTTGTTATTTCAAATTCCAAAAATCTCTTAATAGACCCTGAGAATCAGCTTACAAGTGTGATGATGAAAATTTTGCCTACAAACGTTTGCATACAGTAAACATCGTCAGATCTCAATTTTCTGAATTTTTAGAGTAATACTTTAATTACTAAAATAGTTTATGTTTATTTCAGTGCTCAGACTGCCTTAATTCAGCACATAAGTAGGCCAATTGATGTGAATCCCAACATCTGGCAATCAGTGATTTAATGAGTTACTTTTTAAAGAAATGTCTGTCTGCCGGAGGGGTCTATAATGCAATTAGACACATTAGCACTTTCTCAGTCGTTTGGGGGTATTTTTCATGAGAAAATGAAAGTGATTGGTGCAAGCTGTAAATTGTTTGCACTTTTGGAACACAAAAACTCATAATACGTTCACATTTCAGCTTTATAAGGAAGATTTTGTTAAAATGATGTGATGTAATGCATTTGTTGCAATTTCTTTGTATTTGTAAAATGGAAGGATTTAGTCACAAATGATAGAGTACAGTTACAGGCTTCTTTGGACAAATTTTGTTTTATGCTAACAATTAGGGAAAAAGGATGCTGATTAATTATTTAAACTAGAAGTCAACAATCCAGTTCAAAGAAATTCCTGAGAAACATCTGTAACCAGTAATATAATTTGGAAAAGATTCAATTATTACTTTTTGAGTCTCTTTTTAATTAATATTGCTTTTTAAGACATATTGGATATGTTAAATTACTTGTTAATTTCAATCTCAAAATAAAATCTCAGGAATTTTGAGTTAAATATAATATTATACAGAAAAAATTTTACACTGATATTTTTATCCACATTTTAAATCTCCTAAAGATTTTGTAGTAGGAATAAAAAGTAATTTCTTGTTTTACTGGAGATTTTTCTGATAAAAATGTCAAAAATTTTGCACTCATAATGTAGCTTTTGAGAACACCTCACTTCTTAGAAAATTAACTTTAGTGATTAGGAACAAAATGATTGCTAAAGTTGTACATTTATACATTGCATTTTATACATATTATAATTTTATTTATATATATAAATATAAAATTAATCTTTAAAACTATATTGAAATTTGCATAATATTACAATTTGAAAAATCTTCTTTCAATCATTAAGAGGTAAAACTATCATACTTTGTAATTAAGTAACTTGTGTTACCTTAGAGTTTATCACAGAGTTTAAATAAACTCAGTTTTGTGAATAAAGTGGAAACTTCAGTGGACTCCCATTATTTTTTTTGCAGTTGGGTTTTTGAAGTGTTAGGACAGGTTCTAATTGAAACACTGAACTTCACGTGCTTTTTGCCACCAGCCTATGAATATAATTTCTGCTGATTTAAGAATCTGATGTCAGGGCTGTAAGTATGCAATTAGCTTTAGTTTAAGTGATAGCAACATGCTGTAAATAAGAATCTTAATTGTGTTTGCAAGATTAAAATTCAGTTTCATTGTTTTTTTCCCTTGCTTCTTTGGTGGCTTTGTGGTATATTCGCATTGCTACCTCTAAATGAATGTCAACTTGTTTTACCTCGACTGCAGCCAATCGATACTTCATTAGGCTGAATTGTCTTGTGCCCATGCAACCTTGAAGCTGTGGCTTAATTACCACCCATATTATGCAGTGGCTCAGAGTGCTGTGCTCAGCTGTGTCAGTTTCGAACAAAAGCCATGCTGTTGCCTGTATTTAGGAAAAATGGACTTTTGAGCTGAAGAACTATAATATTTTCTAAGTTAACAATTCATGATGATAACCTTTTTTATAATGTGTACGTCAGTTTTCAGTAAGTTTACATTTGAATAGGTTTCTGCATATTGCAAAACTTCAAAAGAGGAGTACCTTTGCTTTTCATGTTCAACCCATCTTTGATTTAAGATAATTTTAAATTAATGGCAAAGTAACATTCATCTGAAAGAGAAGACAGGAGAAAGTGCAGTCAAATGGCAATCATGACAAATGACATCTCTTGTCTGAGAGTCATTTTTCCTCACTAGACTGATTTGTCATCCCCACTTTTGACATTTTTCATCCTGCTATGAAATCACATTGACAGAATAAGATATTTCTACACTTAACAGTGGGACACAGAAGATGGTTCTCTGCCTTCATTTATTTTTTGTATTACATTTAAGGGTTTGTAAAATTTGTAAGCAACTAAAATCTGATGACAAATTTCATTTGCTTTATAAAATATAAAGTTCACACTGTCCTATAATCCTAAAGTAAATGTTGCTGTTTCATTTGTGTCAGGTCATTATATAATGTAGAGAAAAACAAATCTCCATGAAGAAGATTTTCCACTTGGGAGTATTGTCTTGTTATGAGTGAGGATTATCAAATCCAGTAACAGTGAGGACAAACTACCTAACTTTAATGTATTGTGCCCATTGCCTTGGACATGTCAAAGACTTGTGGGTAGTATTTGTAATTTCTTACCTCAGCACTAAAAACATGTCTTTTCCATTGCTGAATATCTTATGTCCATGCAGATAGGTATAATTACCTTTTTAGCTTTTTCCTTCAGATCATACAAACTACACAGAGGCATTGGCATTTTCTCTTGAGTTATAACAAAGGATAGTCTTAAAGAGTACAATCCTAAAAGGCAATGCTCAAAGATCACATAAATGCAACTGAATATGTAGCTACTTGTACTACATATGGCACAGAGGGCAATTCTTTTTGTTGTTTGGGTTTTTTGTTTGGCTGTTTTTTATTTTTATCAAATGCCTCATGAGTACTCTTGTGTAGACCAAAACATTTATATCTGCTTATGTATCTGTGCCTAGTACCTTACTGATGGTGAGGCATGCTGACCACAAAATAGGAAAATTATTGCTTTACATAAGCCATGTTTGAGTGCTTAGAGGATGATAGTCCCCTTTAAAGCTCTTTACAAAACACAGTGAAGGAAATTAAAAAAGGTTTTTTGAGAAAATATTTTTTATTAGTCTGATTTTTGCATTCAGTGAACTAGATCTGTGGCTAGATATCACTGTTAGCACAATGTCTTTCAACGTTCATATCAGACAATCAACTACTAGCAACCTCTAACACTGTTTCTAATTATCAGCATGTTGAGAATTTTCACACTCTTTATAACATGTAAAAGTTACTCGTTATACATGCCTTTTGTGTACAGATCAGGCCTACAAAACATGCCAGAATTTGTACCAACATTGTGAGCCTGCAACTTCATGCCAATATTTGTGTATATTCTGTAGTATATTGCCATGTGCTGTGTTTTCTAGTATAACAAAGTGCAAACAAAGAAATTTCACTTAATTGATCAACAAATCTTGTGTAATGAATCAGATGGTTTAATTATTATTTTCCTGCTTGAATGAAAAGAGGTAGCCACTCTTGGGATTTATATTTCGTAGACTTCATGTGACTCTGTTTTTATTCTTTACCCACATTTATCTCTTAATAGATTTCAGGTAAGGTTCCAATTATCATTTTGTGAGAATGAAGATGACAAGTCAGCAGAATTAGTTCCTTTCTACTTATTATGTATAAAGAAACAAAACCCACAGCCCTGTGTATGACGTGCCTATTTGTGAAAGTTTTCATTTTTTCAGACAAAAAATGTCAACTGTTTGTGTAAAACTGGAGTTTTTGACTAATCAAAAGGGTATACTTCATTTCTGCCACTAGACCATTCTTGATGTTGCAAAGTGTTTATCTGCCTTCTGTTGAAAGAAGTTCTTATTCAAGTTTACTGTTCTACTTGAGAATGTGGGCATAAGCAATAAGCAAGACCATAATGGCTTAACCCCAGCTGGGAGCTATGCACAACATAGCCTCATTCACTTCCTTATCCAGGGGATCAGGAGAAAATCAGAAGAGTAAAAGTGATATAACTCATGAGTTGACATAAAGACACTTTAATAGGTAAAACAAAAGCCCCCAACACAAGCAAAAAACCCTGAAGAATTCATCCACAGCTTCCCATGGGTAGGTGGGTGCCCAGCCAGCTCTAGGAAGGCAGGGCTCCAACATGCCTAGCAGTAACTATGGTGTATGTAAGTGATACACCATCACTCTGAATGTCCCTCTTTCCTTCTTCCCTCAGCTTCCTTTGCTGAGCATTACCCCATATGGTGTGGGATACCTCTTTGTTCACTTGGGGTCAGCTATCCTGGCTGTGTCCTCTCCCAGCTCCTTGTGTACCTCGAACCTGCATGCTGGTGAGGTGGGGTGAGAAGCACAAAAGGCTTTGATGCTGTATAAGTGCTGCTGAGCTGTAGTGAAAACATTCCTGAACTATCAACACTGTTGATGCACAGCAAAAGTCCAGCATAAAGTCCCTTTGTAGCTACCATGAGTAATATGAATTCTATCCCAGCCAAAACCAGCTAGAAGAAAGATGCCATTCACTGTTCTAGTCAAATTTAAAAAGTACATTTGGGAAATTTCCCTTTGTGTTTAGTGCTTCATAAAGTTGTCCCTCCTTTAAATTCTTCTGCCATTTCTTCTGTTCTAATGAATGTATTTGGGATAGAAGGACATTGTAATGATCATGGTTTATTCCATCAAATCTAAAGCAGGTGTATTTGTATTGTTATAATGAATTACATCTGTTTACAAGAATGTTTTGAGTAACTTTCTTAATATCAAAATGTTTAAGATTTCAGGAAATGAGTGTCCAGCATAACCACACTCCTGTGTAACATTATACAGCCACAAACAATCAGGAACACTTCACTCTTCAGTCATGTTTTGTGATGATCTCTTTACCCTTATACAGTTTCCTCTGGTGACAGAATAATTTAAATTGGTAATTTTTTTCCCCAGTATACCCTAGCTATATTGATAGCCACAGTCATTAATTGGTATACTAAAAGGGAAGAAAACTTATACTATAATATGAAAAAATGTCCTGCAGTGAAATTATATGTGCAACTCAGCCTTAATCCAAGTTCAGTCTAGCAGGAGCTATGATTTTTTTTTCCTTTTTTTAATGGTTCAGTAATCGGAGATATCGAAGTACCTGCTACTGCTCACTAGAACATTTAACCACATAGCCACAATATAACATTGAAGACAAAAAATCAAGGGTTTAGAGACATGTTTTACCAATACTGTAAAAGTAGATTTTTCTTTTTTCAAATTGAGTTGCATTATATCTTTAAAATCAGTTTTTCAAAAGCTAATGTCATAGTGATCAATATTTTTCCAGAAAAAAATACATTTTAGAAGGATAAAATAATGAAAGGCTCTGGATTTATGCCTTATCCTTTACAGAGGACAGAGATTAGTACTGGGCTTTGATTACTAAAGCATGGGCAGTAATTATGGTCTTTGTTGATTTTGTGTTATTCATAAGTGTATATAGGTTGCAATAGATACCTAGAAAAAAAAAGGAGAAACTAAACTGAAGACAATTGATCATTAAGATTGAATTATATGGAGCAAAATTCAATTACTGCCCATTTGCTCAATGGGTAAAAGAAGGCAGAAAAAAATCTTATAAAAAAGACTTAAAAATTTACCAGTAATTTCCATTGTTTTCCCCCATTTATTTCCTTGCCAGCAGGAGTTATGACCCATTTTGCTTTTACTGATCATCTTCATCATCACAGATGAGTGTGAATTCCATGAACTACCATTCAACAGGAATGTGCGTCACTCTCATGAACATCAGACGTGGCCTCATGTGATCCCTGGAATGTGAAAGTAGGGCAGCAGAGACTAGGGAAGATATTTCCTTATGCACACAGTCATGATAAAAGACATATAAAATACATTATCTCAGGGAAATGTCTGCAATTTAAAATTATTAGGGTGGAGGAAAGAATCTTAATACATTGTTAGAGTAGGAGAAAACGTTTTTGAGAAAATAAGTAAAGCATTAAATTTACTTAATTTCTGAAAATAAAAAGTAACAGAGAAAAGATGTCATAATACTTTAAAAACATTTGAAAATGTGTTTATAAACTATAATCTAGAGTAAATGTATAAGAAAGAGAAAATATCTGTAAACTGAGGTAAAAAACAAGAATTAGAAATATGTGAAGTTTATTGAAAAATATTACTGTAGTAAAACTGAAGTTGTAGTTTAACCTAGTGTTGAACTCAAATACAGTTTGGGTGAAAACTGAAAGAATATCATATGTCTCATATCGAACTAGATAATTTTAATGTTTTTTTCTGAGTTTAAGCTAAATGAATATACTAATCCAACTCTCCAAATTAATTTATTCAAAAACACACACAAGGTCTCGTTGGCAATGATAAACTGAACTCACACCCAAGTACATTGAAATATGTTCCTGAAGGTCTCTCTTTAAATTCCGCCCACTAAAAAGCTAAAGCAAAATAAAAAACAGTTATCTACTCTCAAGTTGATTTCCAGATATAAATCTAGACACATAAATTTTCAGTATAAATTATTTTCATTGTGTAACTGGCTGCAAATTATTGAAATAGACAGTAGTCAGGACTAAGCAGTTGAGGCAATATAATAGGGTTATTTCATCATTCCTGTTAGGATGTTTTTTATTATTGCAAAAGAAGAATGTTCAAAAAGTTGTTAAAATATTGGAATTATTTGGTGGTCTGAAAAAGCCTTGGTAAACAGAAAAGCTTCATTCAGAATGCAGGCTGACTATAGCATATCTTCAGTTAAAGTATTGAGTTATCTGAACAAAATGTCAACATGTAAATTTTGAGTGAACAAATACACATTTTTATTTTTGAAATAAAAAATGAGTTTAAGTCATATAAAACTAATTTTTAAACATTTAAGTAAAATATTTTTAACCATACTTTAAATTCTGATTTTGATAATTTCTTTCTATAATAATTGTAGCTTAAAGACACATTTTATTCACTAATATTAAAACCGAGTTTATTAGTTTTCTTTAAGAAAACATAGCAATGAAGTAACTAGAAATTTTTATTATATTTAATAATTTATAGCATTTAAGTTTGAGAGAGACATACAAGACTGGATATAATAAAAACTCTCATTGTTTCATACCGTTTAAGGCCAGAAGGTTCAATAGATCATCTAATCTGACCTCCTGTATATCACCTGAGATAAATCCCCAGTGAATCCCTACTCAGTCAAATACAAACTGTGCACAAAACTCCTTTCATTTTTGGGGGATTTAACTGAGTAGTTTTCATCTAATGGCACAATTATTTCCAATTAACACAATAAGTTTCTTTGTTTATCTCTAGAACTTCTGTGGAGGCTGAAGGTTGAGTCGCTGTGAAGGTGGGTCCTTCTGCCTTCTGCACGCAGTGCTACATTTTAAGAAAACTGGAATAGGGAGCTTGTAATGCTGGGTCAGGATATAAAGCCAAAGTGGATTCTCATTCTAACCATTATCCAAACCAGTTTTGATCATATACACTGCTTTATTTCTCTTGAGTTGTAGAGAAAATGAAATCACAATGCCTGTTCCTGTGATACATTATGGTAGCAAGGGTTTGTGTTTCAGCACATTTGCAACCTCTGCATGGACTGTAGACCCTCCTTCCTTTTGGAATTTTCTCAATACACTGAGCCTATAGTTGTACCTTACTATCTTTATCAAATTTCATCCATTTATACGAAAGTTTTCCAGACCAATTTTGGACCCTTTAGTTCTTCAGCATCTTGGCCTTCAGAGGATGTTAAGCTCCCAAAAAACTACAAAACAGAAACATTTTTGGAATGAAACCATGTGTGTGTTTAGATGAGGAGTAAGGAATCATTTAAGAACTAAAAAAGGATGTTAAATTATGAAGTTAAGAAACTTAGAGAAAACTGTGCATCAGAATAGTTTTGTGTGTTGCAAATCCTTTTTTTTTTTTGGCGTACCTGAACAAAACTACATTTCTCCTGTCTTGTCTGAGGTTTTCATAGATGATGTGTTTGCTACTTGTGCATTTACTGGTATGAATAATCACTATTATGTATTGATCTCCTCTCACACACTCTCCTAAGATTATGGTGGAGAAATTACAGTAATATGAAGAAGGTTCTAATCAGAAATAGTCTATCCTAATATTTTGAAAGGTTTTTCTTTTTAAAGAGTAGCCTTTGAATAATTTTTTGCAGTGGTAGCACCTGTGTGTTAAGGAAATTGCTGGGACTGATTAGGTGTTTACAATCTGTCATTTTCATCTTTCCTGCTCTTCCATGGCTTATTTTGATTTCTCCAGTGTATGAAAGAAGCTCTGAAAACAGTTTTAATGAAATTAAAATAAACTTGTCTCTTGAGGTCTTTCTTATAGATTTACTTGTGAACTCTTGCATTTAATTGATGTGTGACTAACTCTGTACAGAGACAGTAGTGTGGACAGACCAACTGGCTTCTTTAATAGTGTATTTCAAGCTCAACATTGTTTTTTCCTTGTTTTTCAGCTAGACCTGAGTGACTGTAAATCTGGTGGACCATACTCTAAAACTAGGGAGTAAGACTGGTAAGCAGTACTCAACACAGTAATTTTAGGATGTGATGACTTGCAAAATAAGTACTAGATGTAGTGACTCGTCTTGTCACATGATGCTAGAGTCAAGAAAATAAAGAAACCATCATTTCGGGATCTAGGAATGAATTCTACTTTTTGTTTAAGCAGCTGGATACAAGTGACATATTTAGACAAGGGTGTTATTAGATACTTTGGGTGGCTTAGTGCATTGAAAACTGTAAGGAATACAACAGCATGTAAAATATGATATTTATGCAGTTAGCAGATTTTTCTGCCAAAAAAAAAATGGAAATAAATAATTGGTTTAGCATATCCTGCAGCACAATGTGAAACAGATTCTGAATGGGAATGCTGGACTAGAAGAACTGCCTTAAAGAAATAAAGAAAAGCTGTAGAACAGCATAAATCTTATGCTGATTTTCATTCAGTGATTCATAAGGAGCAATTTCAATCTCAATTTGTGCATGTGGACATGTTCACAGACATGTTCACAGACATGTTCACATAGACATGTTCACATAGACATGTTGACAATATTTACCGTAGACTTTCAACTTGGATGTCTATGATAGGAAGTCTTTTAAGGTTCTATGCAGTGCTGATGGAGGGAGACATGTCCAGAAGAGCAGTACAAGATTCCATTTCTGTACTCTTATGTCACTTTCTGAATGAGTCTTTCTTTTCTGTGGACTGTACAGAAAACTTAGATGTTTTCTGTATGTTTTGTTAGATGTTTTAGATGTCTGAATTAGGTGAAATGACTACTCTTGGAAATGCCAAAGTTTTTATTGCTGTTATTATAATTTCATCAAGAATGCAAATGATCAGTAATGATCATATAGATTCTCTGATGGGAGAACGCAGGTGCTGGTCAAAACATGCGCAACTTTGAAATAATTTTATGCCATTCACAAGTAAGAAGGTAGGAATTANATCAATAATTCAAGGTATAAAGTATTTTGCTCCAGTGACATTCTTATTACTTTAGTGTCAGCTTGAGAGCTGACACTCAAATTAGAAACCTATGCAACAGCATCAGCATTTAAAAAATTCTAAGACACATAAAAATTAATTTATTGATGTAGATTTCT
>VZTB01017679.1:41830-56491 GCA_013397245.1 Thryothorus ludovicianus | reverse complement strand
TGTCCCCACGCTCGGTGCACCCCAGGAGCTCCCGCCGGTTCCCAGCGCTGCTGCACCGTGCCGGGTTCATGGGAGGCCAGTGATCACCGCCGAGTCTTGGTTATTGGTGCTTTAAGATGCACAAAGCTCGTGGTCCCGCCCCGCAGGCAGCGCGGGCAGGGTCCATCCTCCCAGGGACCCCTGGCCCTGCAGAGGAGTGAGGAGGGGGAGGAGCTGGGGAGGATGAGGATGAGGATGAGGATGAGGATGAGGATGAGGATGAGGATGAGGATGAGGACGGGGCAGGGCAGGATGGCCTCTGCCCCAGGGTGAAGGTGAGCAGTGTGTGCCCCAAGGAGGTGCAGTTCCAGCAGTGCTGGGATGGATGGATGGACGGGCCCTGTCACACAGGTGACAGTGGCCCTGAGCAGCCACATCCCTGTCCCTGCCATGCCAGCCTCGCTGTGCCAGCAGTGGTTCCTTCCAGCCAGGGTGATTACTGAAAATTACCTGTTTGCCACAGGCTGGCAATTAGGGCTCCCTGTAAGCGACACCAACATTTCATTTCCGCGGAGACGAGTGTGGGCGTGCGGCTGGCACCGGGCACGGCGGGCGGCTGCCACGCTCCGTGCGGGTCCCACGGCACCTCACACCCCACCCGTGGGGCAGAGGCAGCACATCCCCCTGTGCCCATCCCTGCTGCCGCTTCCCCTCATTCCAGGGGGCTCTGGGCAGAGGCACCAGGGAGCCCCTGCCCAGCAGAGCCCCGTGTGGCACTCGGGGGGCTTTGGGAACTGCCCCAAAGGGGTCTGGCTGATGCAGCGTGGCTTGACCTGGCTCCACACGGCAAAGGTCAGGTGAGGATATGACTTGGGAATACCGGGAGAGAGCGGGGATCTCCACAGGAGCTGCTGCTGGGTGCTGGGTCCCCCGGGCAGCTCCAGCCCTGCTGGGTCGGCTCTGCCCTGGGTACACCCGTGTCCCCTGTCCCCGCCTGCCCTGGCAGCCCACAGGGTCAGCCCCGCGCCATCCCATGGGACTGAAAAGTTCCCTTTTCTGTAAAAATAAAAGCATCACAGTGGAGTCCCTGCTGCCTCTTGAAAGCTGCATTTAAGCTGCTTCCTGCAGCCCCAGGGGACAGCGCTGCGCGGTGACTCAGGCTGCCAGAGCCCAGCCGGCCTCCAGGGTGGATTTCGCCACTCCCTGGAGAAGGGAGGCTCTGCCAGGGATGGCCATCCGGAGCACCTGTACACATGCCGGGCACACGAGTGGCATGCCCCAAAAGTGCCTTGGGATTTGGGGAATGGCTGGTGATGGGCAGCGGGGCACGCAGCTGTGGGTGTCCAGCAGTGATGGGCAGTTGTTTTCCACTGGGAGGTCCAGCTGTGGTGAGAGATGCATGTCCAGCTGTGACGGGCAGTGGACATCCAGCTGTGATGGACACTGGGTTGTGCAGCTGCTATAGGCAGTGGATATCCAGCTGTGATGGACACCGGGGTGTCCAGCTGTGCTGAGCGCTGCCTGTCCAGCTGTGGTGGGCAGCAGCTTTCCAGCTGTGCTGTGTACTGCTCTGCAGCAGCTCCATCCCATCCCAGCCACCTCCTAGCCCCAGGCAATCCCTTTCCCTGTACAACGAGCTTCCCGGTGCATTATTTATACAGTCCAGATCGATCGGAAGATGATAACGGCTTCATTAGCATCTGAGCATCGCGCTGGCCTCAGCGCCTGACACGACCTTGGCTGCAGGAGTACAAGCTTTTCCCTGTCAGGACCGGCTCCCCGATGTCACCGTCATCACCAGGCCCAGCCAGGGCTGCTGTGGCTGCCCCAGTGGGGTCCCCACGATGGCACACACCGCCGTGGGGACCCCATCCTCGCAGCGAGGAATAAGACACCCCCATGCCAAGGCTCCTCGTGCAGTGCCCGTTGTTTGCGCGGCGCTCGTTAGCAGGGATATAATTAAGAGCAGCTATTTTGGATGCTTCCTTTATCCGGCAGCTCCCAGCGATGCCGCTGCAGGATCCTCCCCCCTGTCTCTGAAACAGGCGCTTGCCTTGAATGTCTTCCCTGTGGATACTCGCTGCTTGTGGGGTCCTGTTGTGTTTGTGGGGGGCACACGCGGGGGTCCGACCGCCCACGTGAGCTGGGGAGTGGGGAAGCAGCAGGGATGGGGCGGCAGGGGAGCGGGGCTGCTGCAGAGGGGTGATGGAAGGGATGGAGGGGAGGATTTGGGGGGGTTGTCCTGGCTCATCCACTGCCGCCATGCTGGGGAGGGGGCAGCGATGCTTTCCTCTCATTAAGTAGATGTTGATTTAGCGGAGGCTGGAGCCATCTGCTTGGAGCAGCCTCCTGCTCCCTGCCGGGGGGAGCTGGGTGAGGATGTGCTTCGTCAGCGGGGGCTTGGCCGGGAGCCCCCGCGCCCCGGCCGGGCATCGATCGCTGCTGGCGCTGCGCTGGCTGCAGACGCAGGGGCCGGTGCATGAGCACGTGAGGGGTGCTGGGAAGGCAGAGGAGCCCCCTGAGGGGTCCCATCGTGTGGGGCCATGGCCTTGGACATGTGTGCAGGGAAGGGATGGGGCAGCCGGGCTCGGGGGTTTCACTGCAACACGCATTGGTGTGCCCAGAGCTGTGCTTGGCCACTGGGGTCTCGTCGTGGCATACACCAACCACCTGGGCACCTTACAGAGAGTTCTGGGGCTGCTGAGCAGTGACTGGGCACAGCAGTCCCCCCATGGCATGTACTGGGATTCCTGCTTGGGCATGTGGGCCTCCACGTGGCCGTGCACCACAGTGCCCAGAGCTGCGGTTGGGCATGGAGGCCTCCTCATGGCGTGCCCCAGGATGCCCAAAGCAGCTGCCAGGCACAGTGCCAGGAGCCAAGGTGGCGCGTGGCCGGACCCTGGGGTCGGTCAGAGCGGGTCTCCCGTGCACAGGCCCTGCACGTGCCCATGGCTCGTGCCTGGTGCCCGCGGTGGCTGCGGGGCCAGCGCGTGGCGGGGGAGCCAGGGCCGGCGAGGAGCTCGCTGCACGCGGAGCGCCGGGCTCAATCCAAGCGTGCATTCAGCTCCTGCAGTCCCCGTGTTTAAGTGGAGGCATTTCTGGGAGTAGTGGCAGGGCCGCTCCCCGCGGCGGCGTTTGCTCTGGCAGGCGCTGTTTGTGGCTGGTGTCGATGGCAGACGCTGCAGCTCCTGGTGCCACGGGTGATACCCAGACCCCGTGGTGCCAGGTCCTGTGTGTGCCCCCCTTTCCATCGTGGTCCTGCCCCAGGGTGTTTGTGGGGTGCAAACTGATCCGAGAGCTGTGGAGAGCTGGGCTGTGAGACACCAGGGGAGCATGATGATCCCATATGACCATCACCTGAGCAGCCCTTGGGGAGCAAAGAGGGGACATTGGGGTGTCCCAGGGATGGTGGTGGGGCTCAGGCTGTCTGAGCAAAGATGTGCCACCGCAGCAACAGCACCTTCCTGATGGCATCTGCATGGAGAGGGCAGGATGGTGACTACAGGTACTCTGTGGTCCCTGCCACGTCTGCAGTGATCCCAGCAGAGAGGACAGCCAGGAACTCATTGGGTGCCTGCTGGCAGCGTGGTCATGAAGGAGCTGTGCTCTCCTCCCCACCGTGCCCATCTCCTTTTGTAGCTGGTATTTTTAATTGGAAACACTCATCTCCTCTCTCCCTCGTTAGTGGAAGAGTTTTCCTTGTACTTCCCAGCCATTAATGAGCTCTCCTGGCTCTTGTTGCCCCCAGACAGGCTCCAGATCCTACTCTGGACATGGTGATCAGGGCACCCACCCTTCTCTCCTGCTCTGGGAACTGGGCTTATTCTGAGACCCCAGCTGGGCTCCATGCTCCAGCTGCCTTCGGCATGCTGACGGCCACTTCCAGAGCTTTAAAGAAAGTCAAACCACTGCATGGCTGGAAGTCACTGACTAAGCACTTGGCACGGGCAGTGATGGAAGTGCTAAACAGATTTTGGCAGCCGCAGCCTCTCCTGCAGGTGCAGGGAGGAAAATTTGCCGCTGTGGTGTGTTGGGGTGGCTTGGTGATGCCGAGGGCGACACGTGCCTGGGATCACCAACAGCATCACCACTGCACCCTGATTCCCAGGCATTGCCCCATCCCAGCCCCTCGCCGGGATCAACCCGTGGGAAAGGCCAGGCACCGCAGACCTGCTGACAACGTCCGTCCGTCCGTCTGCAAGGACCCATTAGCAGGAGCGGGGCCCGTCTCGGGGCCGGAGGCTGGAGCCAGGGCCGGGCACGCTGCCGCTCCTGCGCCCACCGGCTCCTTTTGTCCCCTGGCCCTTTGCGTCCCTGGGGGCAGCTCGGCCCCTTCTCCTGGGAGCTGGTTCTTGGCGCGGGGTGGCAGCGGAAGCGGCGCTGGGCTCCTCTCCACCGCAGCTGAATGGCACCTTTGTTGGGCACGCTGGCGGCAGCACGGGGCTGCCGGGGACGGGGTCAGCCCCGGAGTCACAGGGGCTCTGCCCACCAGTAATGTCCAGTTCTTCCCAGGGGAGCATGGGGATGCTATGGCAGGGATGGGACTTGGGGGCTTCTGTGGTGTTCCTGTCCCTCAGTACACCCTGGGGACCCCGTGGTGTCCCCATCCCTTCCCGGGCACCCTGCTGTGTCCCTTCTCATCCCGCATGAGGCACGGCATCTGGGAGGAGAGCCTGGGGACCTGGTGGCTGGAGGGTGGTTGCTGTGGCTGATAGAATCCATCCCCTGCAGTTCTCACCTGTCACACGGGGCTGTGTCAGCATCAGCAAATGTCCTGCAGCTCGGGCGGGCAGCCCTGGAGTGCAGGGGGGAGCCAGCGCTGGGTGCCAGAGCCTCCGTCCTGGCCACTGCTGGGGCCACCTGTGCAGTGTGGCCTGGGCAGGGCTGGCTCAGCCTGGCACCACTCCCCATGCTCGAGGGTCAGGGCTGGACAGAGCTGTCCTTGCTGCTGCTGGTGCCCTCTGAACCCTGTTTGTCCGTCCAGAGCCTCCTGGGCTGTGGCACAGCCCTTGTGCCCAATAATTCAGTAAACACAGGGACACTGACAAGGGGACATGGTAGAGGGGAGAGAGCAAGGCCATGGCCAAGGCTCACAGGGAGTGTCTCTCTGGCCCCACATTCCCCTTCCCTGCCTGGAGTAGCCCCGTCCAGGCAGCTTCTCCCAACAAGAGCTTGTTCCTGGCATTCTATGGCCATTCTCCCTGCCAGGCCGTGCAGCCTTTGGGTCCTCTCCCATGGACTCAGGGCTGTGCTGGAGCTCTGCTCGCTGTGTTGGGCTCAGGGGCTGCTGTGTCAGTCCCCCACCCGGGGCTCTGCCGTGCTGTTCTCACCCTCTTCTTCCTTCTCCCCCTGCTCTGGCTCCTGCTGTGGGAAGAGCAGCTCACTGGAAAGCCTGAGTGGCATTTTTCGGGTAAATCTTATGTAAATCTGGCTCCATCCTTCCTCGTGCTGCTAATTGGATTGCCCCGGCGCGGTTTAATTTCCCAGAAGCGTGGGGAGGGCAGTGCTGGGGGGGCTGGGGGTACAGGGGAAGCTTTGCCCAGTGGGGGCTGCTCCGGAGCCTCAGCCAAGGTGAAGGAACTGGAGGGGAGCCCCAGGCAGACCAGGGGAGAATGGGCAGAACCTGGTGCCAGGAGAAGCCCCCAGGCTCTGTCACCTTCAGCAGGGAACCCCACCCTGAGCCTCTGGCCTGCAGGTTCAGGCAGCCTCAGGAAACACCTGTGGAGCTGCAGGGAGTCCCAGCCTTGGCAGGCAGGGAAACCTGGAGCTGCCACCACGTCACCTCCCTGGTGTGCCCAGTGTCCCTGCCCCAGCCACCTTTCCTAACATCCTGTCCCCTTCCCTCCCTTCCAGAGCTCCTCGGATCTGCAAAGAAAGTCAACGTCAACTTCCAAGACACCGACGGGTGAGTGGGAGCCCCAAGCCCGGGTGTGGGTGCTGTGGGGTGCAGCCCATGGGTGCTGTGAGCAGGGGCTGCACATGCTGGGGGAGTCTCGTGTGTCTGTGTGGGAATTCCAGGCTCTCCGAGCCTCCAGCTCCAGTGCCAGGGCTCTGGCCCCTGTTAGCCCCAGTTAGAGCCACTGCTGGCCTGGAGCAGCCACGGGCACCCGAGGAGGCAGAGGCAGGGCTGTGCCCCACATCTCACCACGCTCTCCCCAGCCCTGTGGGGCTCTGTGGGAGCTGTGCGAGGATCAGCCCTGCGGGGTGCCGGGTGGGAGAGCCGTGATATCGCCGGGCACCGGCGCCACACCCACATCCAGTGGGCGGGAAGGGGCCACGCNCAGCCGGGGTCCCGCGAAGGAGGGGGCTGCCGTGGGAGAGCTGCTTGTGGGGCAGAGCAGCAGCCTCTGCCTCCCCCCACCCCGGGATCCCGCTTGGGCAGGGCAGCAGCACGAAGCCACTTGGCCACTTGTTCCCTGGGGATGGCTCTGCCGTGGCCAGGGAAATGCCAGAGAGCGCAGCAGCTGCTCAGGAACGGGAGGCCATGCCCTGGGGATGTATGGCCACAGCAGCCCGGGTCCCTCCTCATCCTCATCGCCACGGTGGTGGCAGTGGTGGCATCCCCTGGTACCTGCCAGCTGTGCCAGGTGCAAGGGGCATCATCCCAGGGCCCGCCTCGTGCTGTGCAGAGCCAGCAGGTCACAGGAGGGCCGAGCATCACGGCAGGGCTGGGGAGCTGCAGGGCCCTGCTCGTGTCCTGCTCCGGAAGGCTCAGGGGGTGCAGAAGCAAAAAGGGGAGCAGCCTCCACCCTCCAAGGATCCCCTGGGAAGGCACAGGGTAGCCCAAGGCTGCAGCCTGCCTGTGCTCCACTCTGTATGAGCTCAGCCAGCCCCGTGCCTCAGTTTCCCCATCCCTGCAGTGCTGGCTCGTTCCTGGCTGGGGGTGCCGTGGGCGAGCACCGTGCTGCTGTCCCCACGCTGGCCCCGGGGCCGGTGCCCCGCTCGTGGCCAGGGTGCCCGGCTGGGCCATGAGGTGCCCGAGGGAAGCCCCCGAGGCGGCCCCGGGGATGGCTGCGATTTGCACCATCTTGAGCGGATTTGAGCAGGGCGCTGGAGCGGAAAATGTTGACATTTCCCAGGCAGACGTTGGGGATCGGCCTCCTGTGCAGGCTGTCTGCTCACATCGCCGCTCCCCGCCGGGGATGGCGGGCGGCAGCTCCGGGGACAGCGCGGTGGCTGCAGCGCGCTCCCCGCGGGGACGTGTCCCCCTCGGCCGAGGCCTGGGGTAGAGGGGCTGGGGGATTGTTACCCCACACCTGCCCCTCGGGCACTGGGCAGCCACAGAGGCCAGCGTGTCCTGGGGGCTCCGCAGGCCGTTCCCAAGCTCTGGTGACACCGGGGTGGCCCCGGGGATGGGATGGGGCCGCCGTGCATGGCCAGGGCTCTGAGCAGCGGCGCGGTGGGTGCCAGCGCAGTCGCACGGAGGATGCCACTGCCGGGAGCACAAGTAGGTCAGCTCCTGGCCTGCTTCCCAGGCGGGAGCCTCCGGCTCCGGGAGCTGCGAGAGCAGAGGGGGTGCGGGGCCGGGGGCTTCCCCCACCCCACAGCCAGGCTCCACACCGGGCAAGGGCAGCGCTGCCATCTGTGCTTGTGGCCGCGCTGCCGGGGCCAGGCTGTGGGAAGTGGGTCAGTGGGGAGGGGGCTCCCCAGCATCCCCACCCTGAGTGGGACACCCCTGTGCCTGTCCTGCCCCGATGGGGTCTCAGCATTGCCAGGCCTGCAGCAGCTCCTGCCCCAAACGCTCACAGAGGGATGTGGGGGTGGCTTTCCAAGGGACCTGCACAGGTGGAGGGCACAGCAGGTGCAGGTTTGAGGCCATGGTGCCGGGCAGGCATCGGCAGGGCTGTGGAGGGGACAGGCCCGTGGCCCCTGACACCACCTTGTCCCCAGGTTCTCGGCTCTGCACCATGCGGCGCTCAACGGCAACACAGAGCTCATCTCGCTGCTGCTGGAGGCACAGGCTGCCGTGGACATCAAGGACAACAAAGGCGAGTCCCCGGGCCCTGGCCGTGGCCCTCTGCCCTGTGCAGTGTTGGCACAGGGAGGGCTCATGGCTTCTTGCCCCTGCAGGCATGCGGCCCCTGCACTACGCGGCCTGGCAGGGCAAGAAGGAGCCCATGAAAATGGTGCTGAAGGCAGGTTCCTCTGTGAACATCCCGTCGGATGAGGGCCAGATCCCCCTGCACCTGGCGGCACAGCACGGCCACTACGATGTGGTACGGAGCGGCACGGGGCTGGCGGGGGGGGTGCCACCCCTCTACCCCTGCCCTCACCGGGTCGGGGTCTCGCTTGTCCCCAGTCGGAGATGCTCCTGCAGCACCAGTCCAACCCCTGCATCATGGACAACTCGGGGAAGACGCCCCTGGACCTGGCTTGCGAGTTTGGCCGGGTCGGGGTAAGTTCTTGCAGGGCTGGGTGTCCCCAGAGGAGGAGCGGGAGGGGACAGGGGCTCTGCGAGGTCCCGGGGGGTGCTGGAGCAGCTGGGGGGGCACAGGGATGGCCAGGAATGGGGATGTGCGGTGCCACCACGGCAGGGCAGCTCCGGCCGCTGGCAGGAGGGGCGGCGGGGCCGGGGGCCGCAGCCCCGGGGGGCGGCCGGGCCGCCCTTGCAGCCCTGCTCCGTCTGTGTTTGCTGAGCCAGGTGGTCCAACTGCTCCTGAACAGCAACATGTGCGCGGCACTGCTGGAGCCCAAACCAGGGGACACCACCGACCCCAACGGCACCAGCCCCCTGCACCTCGCCGCCAAGAACGGCCACATCGACATCATCCGGTGGGTGCCGTGGGCAGGGGTGGCAGCGTCAGTGCCCCCCCGCGCCCCGCTGACCCCGCTGTGCCCCCCAGGCTCCTGCTGCAGGCTGGCATCGACATCAACCGGCAGACCAAGGCGGGCACGGCGCTGCACGAGGCCGCTCTCTGCGGCAAAACGGACGTGGTGCGGCTGCTGCTGGATGTAAGGGCCCCCTCGGAGTCCCCAGATGCCCCAAGGCACCCCCAACCCAGCCAGGGGCTGCGGGAAGGGGGTGACCCCACAGCTGCGGGCTCAGAGCAGCTTGTGCTGCTCTCCAGGGGAGCAGAGCTGAGGGTCCTGGAGGGGATACACCAAGGCACTGAGGGTCCTGGGGGGTGCACACCAAGGGAAGAGGGTCACAAGGTCTGAGAGCTGTGCCCTCCAGCTGCTGGTCTCCTGGTGGCCTAGGGAGTCCCCAGGGGTGGCAGGATGGGGACCAGCCTCCTCCCAATCCCTCTCGCTGCCCTTGCAGAGCGGGATCAACGCCCACGTCAGGAACACCTACAACCAGACGGCTCTGGACATCGTCAACCAGTTCACCACCAGCCAGGCCAGCAAGGAGATCAAGCAGATGCTGCGGGGTAGGGGGTTGGAGGGCACAGAGTGGCCGTGGTGGCACGAGGGACGCCGGGCTGGGGGTGCCAACCCCCGTGGGGTGAGTGGCAGGTGACGCCACCGTTCTGTCCCGCAGATGCCTCCGCAGCTCTGCAGGTCCGGGCCGTCAAGGACTACTGCAACAACTACGACCTGACCAGCCTCAACGTGAAAGCCGGGGATGTCATCACCGTGAGTGCGGCCGGGGGGGCCGGGGACACGCCGGTGTCAGCGCTGGCCCCTGGCCCGGCCCCTGACCCCGCTGTCCCCGCAGGTGCTGGAGCAGCACGCGGACGGGCGCTGGAAGGGCTGCATCCACGACAACCGCACCGGCAACGACCGCGTGGGCTACTTCCCCTCCAGCCTCGTCGAGGCCATAAGCAAACGAACAGGCAAATAACCCCCCCACACACACCCCCTGCCCCGGGGAGCCCCGTCTTGGTTTGCTGGGGGCCGGGGTGTCGGGGGTGAAGCGGTGAAGACAAAGCAGGGCGATGCTCCTCGTGCATGTGGGGTCGTGTCCCTGCCGTGTGCATGGGGACCGTGCCTTCAAGTGTGGGGGGTCAGCGTCCTCATTGTGCCTGTGGGTTCCCTTCGGGTGTGCAGGGCCCGTGTTCCTGTTGTGTCCGTGGGGTCGGTGCCCGTGTGGAGCCTTGGGGTTGGTGCTGGCAGCCCCGGGGTGTTTGAGGGTCAGCCCTGGCTGCCCTTGGCCTGGGGGAGGTGTCTGAGGTACCGGGAGGTTGGTGCATGAGGAGACCCAGGGGTGTCACTGCGCTTTGGGGGGACGGGCACAGCAGTGGGATGGCAGGAGCTGTGCTCAGGGTCTGTGCAGGGGCTGGGCACCAGTGCCAGGAAGCTGATGCTGCCACACACAGACTGTCTTTCCAGCCAGGGGCCATCTCAGGGATCGGCCCCTGCTCTCCTGCCCTGTGGCTGCCCCATTCCCATCGTCATCCCTGTGGGCTCCTGGTGGGGTGTGCAGCCCCTTGCAATGTCCCCGGGCTGTGCCCCCTGCCCGGAGTGTCCCAACGGGGTCGATGCCTCTGCAGACAGCGTTGAAAGGCCCCACATCAACCATCTGACCCCAGCCCTGGGAGAGGATCCTGGGGGCAACCACGCCATGGGGACACGGGCAGGGAATGGTGGCACTTGAACAATATCTCAAGGGACTGGCAGCACAAGTGGCTGCCGGGCAATCCACAGCATCCCTGGAGGCGCCGGGTGCTGGACAGGCAGGGGCAGAGCCACCCTCCAGGCACAGGTTTTGTGCCACTCCCAGGGATGCCATCCACACCTGCTGGGCTGTGCTCGGTGGCTCCTGGGCTGCAGCTGGCCCACAGCAGCATTAGCCAGGCTGTGGGGTTCTGTAGCCAGCCCATGGGACAGCAGCGTGGGGGGCAGGCGCTGTGTCACAACTGCAGCCCCCCTGCCCTGGGATGGCTCTGTGGGGAGCAGGACCCCGGCAGCCTGGCTGAGACCCCCACGAGCTGACCCGTGGGGCTGTCCCAGTACCTGTGTCAGATCCGTGGGACTGTCCCAGTGCCCGTGTCAGATCCATGGGGCTGTCCCAGTGCCCGTGTCGGATCCCTGGGGCTGTCCCAGTGTCCCTGTTGGATCCCTGGGGCTGTCCCAGTGTCCCTGTTGGATCCCTGGGGCTGTCCCAATGCCCGTGTCAGATCCGTGGGTCTGTCCCAGTGCCCGTGTTGGATCCATGGGATGTGTCTGTTCCCTGCGCCGGGCTGTGCGTGTGCTGAGCTCCTGCTGCTGCTCCTCGGCTCGGCTCCGCATCGGTTGGGTCTCGGTTCTGGCTTCTCCACTTCCCTTTGGTCGCTTTTTTGATTTGCTGCCTTTCCCCCTTTTCTCTCTTTCTTTTATTTTCTTTTCTTTCCTTTTTTCCTTTTTTTTTTTTTCTTTTTTTCTTCTTTGGCGACGCCGAGCGTGTCTCTATTATTTTGATTCTTTTCATTTTGTCTCTTGTTATGTTTTATTATCAGGTTCATGGGAGACTGTAACAATCCCCCAACACTTCCAAAAGATCCCGCTCCCGGCTTACGGGGCTGCTGTGCTAAACGGTGACGCCTCGTCCCATCCGTTCCATTCCCTGCCTCCACCTCCACCTCCACCACCACATTCCCATCAGACTCTTTTCAGTTCCTTTGGCTATCACAGGCTCTCCCCTAGCAGTGCCGACGAGCCGCGTTACAAACAAGGTAGTTCACCGCTCGCTTCGTGCTCTCCATGGATTTTCCTTTCTTTTCCTTTAAAGCGTGTCTCGAGTCTTTTCTCTCTGCTTGGCCTCTCCCCCTCACCGGGGGGCTGCAGGGCCTGTGTGTGTGTGTGCATGCAGCGTGTGCATGCGCGTGCATGCCTGCAGCAGTGGGGCAGCGGGGGCACACGGGTGGCACACGGGTGGCACATGTGTGCCATCGCTGCCACCCTCCCCACCCCGCTGTCCCCACACTCCTGTCTGGGTGCTTGGGCACCCCCAAAGCGCTCACGGCCCTGTGCCAGGGCAGGGCTGGCAGTGCAGTGCCACAGCTCTGTGCCACGGGCACAGGGACCCTCCGCCAGCCACGACCTCCCTGCAGGGCCCAGCTCTGAGCAGGCTGAGCCCGCGGAGCTGGCAGGGGCTGCAGCCCTGGGGATGCTCTTGGGGCTGGCTCAGCGCAGGCAGAGCCCAGCTGAACCCTGGGGACCATCAGGACACAGGCAGGTGACGGATGCTGCAGGTCTGAGCGTCGAGAGCACCCAGGAGCAGGGGGGTTGCAGGGGTGCAGTCCTCGTTGGCTGGGGCCAGGGCTCTTGGCACGTGCCCTGGTGGCAGTGGCTGAGGAGCCTGTGTTGGGCAGCACTGGGTGGCCGTGCTGGCACTGGGGACAAGGGAACACTTCTTTTCCCCGGGGCTTTCTCTCCCTGTGGGGTCACATGGAGCTGCACAAGCCCAGGCTCCTCTTGGTGTGACCGTGGCATGTGCAGCTCAGGGATGTCCCAGCCTGATTTGATGGGGCCGTTTGTCCCCTGCTGTGCTCCTTCAGTGAGTTTATCACCTTGTACCAACTGTCCCCTGCTACGGCTGGTGCTGGTGGAGTGAGCAGCTCCATGAACAGAACTGGCCTGGCTGGCAGTGGGGTGACAATGTCCCACGGCTGGTGGCAGGGTGGCAGTGCCCCGTGGCTGGCAGTGAGGTGGTAACACTCCATGGCTGGCTGTGGGGTGGCAGTGCCCCGTGGCTGGCAGAACAGCAGCAGAGCCGTGGTGGGGCCGTGGCAGTGCTGGCCTTGTAGGGCTCTTGTCCATCTCATCTGCTGCTCTTTCCCCCCCTGGGCTCAGAGCTGGGTGTCCCTGGTGGGACCTGGCAGAGGTGGCCAGCACAGTGAGCAGGTGAGGAGCCGTGCCCAGGGGTGACCCTCAAGCTGTGCCCCAGAGAAGGACCAGGTCCTCTCATCCACTGCTGTGTCCCCTGTGTGTCACCAGGATTTCAGCACATGGTGCCTGGCCCTGCATGGCCCCCGTGTCCCCCCAAATGGGTGCAGGCAGCTGCAGGGACAAGGACAGCACTGTCTGGGACAGGGACAATGGGGTGGGGATCCTGGTCCCCACTACTTGAGTTTGCCGAGTTCCCTTTGCTCCCTGCACTGGGTCATGTCCCCATCCTTTTCTGTGAAGGGATGACACGGTCCCTGTCCCTTGTCCAGCCTCAGCCAGGGCACTGGAACACCCCACCATGGGTCTATCCCTGGCTGGCATTAGGGAGGGGATGCTCTGCACAACGGGAGCCCGGGGCTGGTCACTGTCACCTCTGCCAGCTTGGGCTGGGACAGGGCCCTAGGATGGCTCTGGCATCCCTGGGCACGGACACAGCCCCACACCTTCCCTGTGGGGACATTCCCACGTGCAGCAGCGCCAGTCCCGGGGCCGTGGTCACTCCCGTGGTCACTCCCGTGGTCACTCCCGTGCCACTCCTGTGCGAGCCCGAGCACAGAGCCCCGCGCCTGACGGCCGCTCTCTCTGCTCTGCCACCAAGGGTCCCGCGGGGCCGACATGAGCCCGTCCCACCTGTCGCCGTCGCAGGGCGGATCGGCCACGCCAGCCCCCGCCGAGGAGATCTGGGTGCTGCGGAAACCCTTCGCAGGTACGGCCGGCCGGGACCGCGGCTCCGGCGGGGCGCGGCCACACCGCGGTGCCCCCTGCGAGCGGGGCCCGGAGCCCTGACAGCCTCTCCTCTCCGCGCAGGTGGTGACGGCAGCAGCCTGGGCAGCACGGGCAGCGTGGGCTCTGCGCGCAGCTCGGGGAGCGGGCAGAGCGCGGGCAGCGGGGCGCACGCCCTGCACGCCGGCTCCGAAGGCGTCAAGGTAAGGCGAGCCCCGAGGCGGCCGGGCCAGCTGCTCTTGGCTGCAGCCCTGCAGCGTTCGCTGCCTGCCCTGACCTCTGCTGGGATTGGCGCTTGACCGCGGGCTGTGCAGTCTCACTGACACCCTGTGTGCCACCAGCTGTGCTATCACCGACAGTGGCCACCACCTTGTCCCCTCCACCTGGCCCCTAAGTGCTGGCCCCCGGCAAAACATTCCACAGCTCCATCCGGGGCTGCTGTGCCTGTCTCTGCTCACAGGGGCCTCTGCACTGCCCTGCCCTGCACACGCTACTGGCATGCTGCTACCGGCATGGCACACTGCCACTATGCACTGCTGCCACTGGCATGGCACACTGCCAGCATGCATTGCTGCCACTGGCATGGCACACTGCCACCATGCATTGCTGCCACGGGCACAGCACTGCAACCAGCACCACGCACTGCTGCTGCCAGCACACTGCACTGCACTGCACATGCTGCTCCATCAGCACGGCACGCTGCCACCAGTGCCCCGCTGCCACCAGCACTGCACACTGCCCTGCACGCTGCCCTGACACCGCTGGCACAGCAGCTCTGCGCTGCCCCTGGCCTGTCCCATTCCCTGGCGACAGCACCACGCCAGCCCACGTCCCCTGGCACCCTGCCTGCCGTGCCCACGTGCCCCTGAGCCACAGCATGCTGCCAGCCCGGGGGGCTCCGTTTTGGGGGCACAGGGGACCCCACAGCCCGTGCCGGCAGCCTGCGCTGGGCACGTGCCAGGCTGGATTTGGGGTGCGGCGGTGCCGTGGGCTCCTGCTGCCGGCAAAGCACCATCTGCTGCTCCCGCTCTCCCCGCTGCCGCCGAAATCTGCTGCAACCCTCCCTGCCCACCCTCGCCCGAGCTGGCGGTACCCGCAGCACCCGCGGCACCCGCAGCATCCACCGCACCTGCGACACCCGCGACACCG
>VZTB01017679.1:6444-32743 GCA_013397245.1 Thryothorus ludovicianus | reverse complement strand
GTCCATACATGGATGAGGTTCTGCCCTGCCCCACTCCCAGGCCAAGCAGCCCCTCCCAGCTGGTCCATACATGGCTGAGTTCTCCCCTGCCCCATTCCCAGGCCAAGCAGCCCATCCCAGCTGGTCCATACATGGCTGAGTTCTGCCCTGCTCCATTCCCAGGCCAAGCAGCCCCTCCCAGCTGGTCCATACGTGGCTGAGTTCTGCCCTGCCCCACTCCCAAGCCAAGCAGCTCATCCCAGCTGGTCCATACATGGCTGAGTTTTGCCCTGTCCCCATTCCCAGGCCAAGCAGCCCATCCCAGCTGGTCCATACGTGGATGAGGTTCTGCCCTGTCCCCATTCCCAGGCCAAGCAGCCCATCCCAGCTGGTCCATACGTGGATGAGGTTCTCGTAGGTGCCACACACGATGTGGTGGTTGGTCACGGCGATGGAGTACACGCTGCCTCCCGACGTCTGCAGCACGTGCACACACTCCAGGTTCCGGATGTCCCAGATCTGAGAGAGACAGCAGAGGCAGGATGAGACCCTTCTCCAGAGGGCAGATCCCTTGCAGCCATTCTGCCATGCACAGAGTCAGCCTGGCTCCCCATGTGCCCAGATCACACCTTTAGGGACAAACTGATGCAGCTGGGAATGTTCAGCACTGCAGAGCAAATCCCTGTTATATTATTTAGCTGCCCAACTTTAAATATCCAGGCTGGAAACATTGGAGACTTCCCACCCTTTGTGTGTGACTGCACACTTGTGCACACACAGCATTTGATAGCATTAAAACCCAACGCAGATAAATTAACAGAGATTCATTAACACCGAGAAGGGCAGCTTCCAATTTTCCTGTGTCCCCCCAGATGCTGAGAGGTGAACTATTCATCAAAACCTGAGCCAGCACAGAGGAGGGAGGGCACTGGGAACCCTCACACAGATTCATGGTAACTCTGCAGCCAGGCAGTGACCTTCCCCTGTTATCAGCAGGAGTGTCAGTGCAGATAAGGCTGCGGCAGCCCTGAGGCGCCGTGGCTGAGGCCCCAGTTTATCCCAGTGAGCCTCCCCGAGGCCCAGCCCGTGGAGATGGAATCAGCACAGGAAAATCCCACGTGTCAGCAGTGCTCTCACATCCCAGCAGCTGCCTCTGGTGCTGCTGCCCCAGTGCAGAGCACAGAGAGGAACAGGGGGAGGTGGCTCAGGGTGTCCCCAGGGCCAGGGTCCCACCTTGATGGTCTGGTAAGATCCACTGTAGAGATAGTTCTGGGAAGCCACCAGCGCTCGAACCCAGTGGTTGAGACCTGTCAGCTCCTTCTTCAGCTTGAGCTCAGTACCCACAATATCCCACACCTGTGGGAAGCAGGGACACACACACATGGGGGGAATCTCAGTGGGGCTGGGCAGGACACAGCAGTGCCCACCCTCCCTGCCCTCACAGCTCCTGTGGGGATCCTTGTGCCAGCTCTCCTGCCTGATGGGAATTGCCTGATCCCACTGACTTGCAGATAAAACCAAATACTGCTGAGGAAGCACATTCTCTGAGGGAACCAGCCTGGAGCCTGCATTATGGCTGGCAGAGACCCTTCCCTAGCAGAGCCACGGGCTGCTGATCCTAAACCACAGCTGCAGAGAGGAACTGCCCTGCACTTCCACTCCCAATCCTGGCACTCAGGGACTGGCAGATCTCACTCCCCCCACTCTGAGCCTGCTTGCCTCACTGGCAGGAAGTGGCCAGGGATGACAAACCCAAAAGGCCCCAAATTGTCCTTGTCCTGTGTGGCTGCTCCCTGAGCCCTCTCCAGAGCTGAACCACTCCAGGCTCCAGATGAAGAAAAGAGCACAGTCCTCTTACAGATGGACGGGCCCATAAGCTGTCTCACCAGGAGCTGGAAGCAGAACCACGGGAATCTAGCCAAGGCTCTAAAGGGCAGCTTGAAAAGCTGCTCCTGATTTCTTCTTGTTTTAGGTAGGGAATGAAGACTCAAGATCCTTTGGAGGCGGTTTCAAAACAGACAGCCTGAATCTCCAGCCAGTTCTGGAGCCCAGACACAATTCCCAATGGCCTGGGCAGGTCTGTTGGGGGCCTGAGGACACACACGCTCAGGAACTGCCAGGATACTCCAGCTGCAGCCTCAGGTTTACAGTTGGAAGAAATACAGTGTTTTTGCAGCCAGAGAACAGCTTTCCCTTGAGCACAGAGCATGGGCTAAACCTCTGCAGTGCTGGCAGCTCTGTGGCTCAGGAGATCTTAGCAACAAGGTCACCTACAGGTCAAAAATGCCACCTCCTTCCTCTTTGGACACTTCTGCCTGAGAGTTTGTACTCCTGGTCCCCAGGCAGCCCCAGAGGAGCCCTGGAGCTGCACCTTGATGGCTTTGAGGGAGCCACTGAAGAGCATGTTGTGTGAGGAGACCAAAGTGCAAACAGGATTGTCGTGCGCTCGGATCGTGTTCACCTTCTGCAGGTTTTGAATATCCCAGACCTACAAACAAGAACCATGGAATGGTTTCGGTGGGAAAAGACCTCTAAGAACAAGTGCAGCACTGTTAAGCCCACCTAAGCACAGCACCCCTGAGGGGCTGGGCAGCCCACCCTGGCCCAGCTCAGAGCACCAGCCCCAGGCAGGAGCTGGGATTGGGGAATCCAGCCCGCAGGAACCCCCCAGGCCCAACCCAGCAGTGGACAGAGCACAGGAGGGTTCTCAGCCCCCCAGCCCTGGCAGAGGAGGGCCAGTCCCTGCTGCAGAGCAGGCTGGGGGTGCCCTGTACTCACGATGATGGTGCAGTCAGCAGAGCCACTGTACAGCTTGTTCCTGTAATGACACCGGGACACAACACGGGGTCACCAAGGGACAGCCCCACGTGCAGGGTCCCACCCAGCTCGTCCCCAGGCAAGAGGAGGGGACAGGAGGCTGGGAACATCCTCCCCAGAGCAGGCCCAGCTTCTGTGGAAGGCCAGGCTGGACTGGCCCTTGGAGCAGGGAGCCAAGCACCCCACTGGTGACCAGGGCAGGAAATCAGGATGTGGGGAAGACCACAGGGCCACTCTTGTCCATTTTTGCTCTTCATTTTTCCAGAGCAAAGAGGCAAGATGCACCTCTCATGCCTGATTTGGCACATGCAGGACAGAGGATGGGAATTGTGAGGGCATTCTCAGGGGCCCCAGGGCTGTCCCCACTCTCCCCAAAGACAGGTGCCCCTCCTCACTCACCCCTGGATGCAGAGAGCCAGCACAATTCCATCATGACCCTCCAGGGTCTTTTGGCACTTGTATGTGGTACAGGTATCCCACACCTAACAGGAAACACAAGGCAGAGGCTGGAGCCCAGGCAGGATGTCAGCACCCAGAGCAGGAAACAGGCTGGCTGTCACCTGGGCACTGCCTGCCACCTGGGCACTGCCTGCTGGCCTGGAGGCTTGGCTGGCAGAGGGAATGGACTGCAGAGAGTCAGGCTGAAGCTCACAAGTCACAGGCCAGCAGCAGGAATCAGCTGCTCCAGCTCTGCCTCCCTCAGCCCTGGCCAACACAACACACTGGGATGAGGGAGCAGCTCTCAGGCTCCTGCTTTAGCACTCCCACCCCATCCCAGGGCTCCAGGGGCACAGCACAGCTTCCTCTGCCACTGCAAAGGCTTCTCCCCTGAGCACATGCTGCTCTCTCAAGAGGAACATGGGGGTGTGGTGTCCAGAGCAGCCAGCACAGGAGAGAAATCTCCTTTCCTTTCCTAATATCCATTTCCTTCCACGTGGCTCTAAAACCAAGGAAACTAAAGCAGAGCTCAGCTCCTGGCAGGGTTAGTTGTGGCAGCCCATGGGGTCCCCAGCCTGGCCAGCAGCCACCATGGTGACACTGGGAAGGGCTGTCCAGGCTGCAGTGGGGCAGTGCTGTCAGTTTGAGTTATTGAAAACAGGACAAAGGAAAACAAACATGCCATAAACCAGGGAAAGGACACACGGGATCAGGGACAAATGTTTTGTTCTAGGATGACTTTTTATAACAAAGGAACATAAAATCAGAAGCTGAAATAGTCCTGAATACCCTAAATGCCACATAAAGCAAAAACAGCAGCTGCAGGAATGAGATTCTAATCAGGGCTTTGCAAAGATCTCTGTTTGTCTCTCAATTTCACTAGCACAAAATGTTTCCTTGCAATGAGTTTTGTCCAACTATAATCACAAAGAATCTTTGGAGGAAACTTTAAGAAGCGACCTCCCTCCACCCCACAAACTCAGCTTCTGTTCCACATGCAAATGCAGAAGGTGCAGGGAAGAGGGAAGCTCTTACCTTAATGGTTTTGTCTGAGGAGCCACTGAAGAGCAAGTCTCCTATGGAGTACACACACAAACACCACACGGGGCCCTGGTGGCCCACAAAGGTCCCCTTGCACTTGAAGATCTGCTGAGGATCATAGGCTGCAGGAAGGAGAGGCAGGTGAGGGAGGGAGGCAGAGCAGTGCTGCTGCTCTGCACAGCTGTGACAGCACCCAGGAGGGCTCCCTGGGCATCCCCCACACCCAGCCTGGGGCAGTGGGCACCACGGGGTACTCACATCCAAGGATGCCCATGTTGAGCCGAGCATTGATGTGGGAGAGCTCATCCTGAAAACCAAAACAAGCTGTGTGAGCTGTGGAGCCTTCCAGGTCAGCCTGCCCTGGACATGGCTTTAGGACTGTCCCCTCCACTGCTACAACCCCCCTTGTCTCCTTGACTCCCACAGGACCCTTCCTCAGTGGCCCACCCATCCTCTGCAGTCTCTGCTCCATGCTTTGACTGCCACATCCCTCTGTGACCTCCCTCTAGAGAGCACAGGGCTCTGACAGCACCTCAGACCTGCACTGAACTCTACAACCTTCAGAGAGGCCCAGAAACACCCCTCAAAATACACTTGGATCTGCTTAGCTCCTGCTTTCTGCAGGCAGGGAGGAGGGGACAGTGCCCCTGTGAATGGCCCAGGCTTTGGAGCACAAGGCTCTCCCCAAAGCCTCCCCCCAGAGCAGCCCAGCCAGGAGCAGAGCAGGTAACTCCACCCCAGGGCCCATCCTCACGTTCAGCATGGAGGCATCCCTGCGGAATTCCATCAGATCCTCGCTCAGCTTGCTCTGGTTCTCATCCAGCACATCTGCAGAGAGGGACAGGCCCACAGTCACTGCAGAGCCACTGATGGCACCCCGGGGAACAGGCAGAGGGCACCCACTGCCACCCACCCAGGAACACCCCGCTGCAATCAGCAGGGGAAGCAGCCCTGTAACACACCCTGCACGGAGCTGCCCTGTCCCTACAGCCCTGAGCACACAGCTCGTCTGCTGCACGCTCACCAAACTTCAGCTCCAGGTTCTTCTCCAGCTGGTCGATCTTCTCTGAGAGTTTGCCCAGCATGGAGCGCAGGAAGGCGATCTCCTGGTCCTTCTGGGCCATTGCCACCTGCATCTCGTGGAAGCGATCGTCAGTCTGCTGCAGGAACTCCTTCAGACCCTCGAACTTGCACGTCTCCAGGTGGGTCTCGTAGGTGTCCTGGTTTCCTATGAAGGTGCACCTGCAGGGAAGGCAGATGCTGGCTGGAACAGGGCTCACCTGGGGATTTCCCTTGCTCAGGGGAGCTCCAAGGCCTGTGTGGATCCCCAGTTGTCCTGCTCCTCCTGCCAGCAGCAGGGATAACTGTGGTTCATGATCCTTCAAAGGGTGGACTTGATCATCTTGGAGGTCCTTTCCAATTTTAATGATTCTGTGATCCTGCTGGAGGAGGAGACTGCAGGACAAGAGAGGCCAAGCAGCTCCCATTCTTCCAGCCAGGGCACTGGCCCCAAACTGGACTGTCTGTCTGGGAAGTTGCAAGGAAAAGCAGATCTTGGGCAAGAGATGGCATCAGTTTGTTGTGTTCACCAAGAGCCATCAAAACCAGTGGAAAAAACTGCAGCTGGCCTCAGCAGATGCTGACTTGGGCCTGCAGCATGGCACACAGGCAGGGCTGCTCTGCCAGGACTTGCCTTGCTCTGCCTCTGCCAAGACATGGCTTAGGATCATGGAGTCAGAATTGCTGAGGTTGGAAAAGGCCTCTAAGACCATCGAGCCCACTCGCTCCCCCAAGGCCACCACTCACCCATGCCCCCAAGTGCCACACCTATGTGGCATTTAAATCCCTTGGGGATGGGGACTGCCCTGAGCCAGCGCTGGAAGAACTTTCTGTGAACCCTCTTCCTGCAACACTAAACCCAAGCAGGGGCAGCCCTGGGGCTCGGGTGACAGGGAACCCTCTGAGGTGGATCAGCACTTCCCTTGCCCTGGGACAAGGCCTGGCACTGCCATGGTGCTCAAATTACTCTTATCCTCATTCCCTTCTCTTCATGCTCTGACTCTCCTCCAGCTGCTCTGCCCATGCACTCACCCTCCTCCTCGCTGGGCACTGTGACCTGCTTGTTTCCTCCCACCCAGAGCCTCCTGCAATCCCTGTAACCCCCAGCTCAGCCCCAGGCCAATGCACAGCACTGGGGAGAGCTGCTCAGAGGCCTCGGGGCCACCCCAAGGCTGCAGCAGCCAAAAAGCAGCTCAGTAATGAGCTCAGTGCAGCTCCCCCACCCAAAAGCATCAGCTCCTTACCCGTATTTGGAGTGGGGACACTTGATGTGCTCACACTCCTTCAGGTGAGCCTCCAGGTTCATTTTGAGGAGGGGAGGGCAGCTGGGGTTGTTGGGGCAGCGCACGGGCCTGTAATCACAGCTGCTCTCATGATCCCTGTCCAGGAGAGAAGCACAGGGAAAATCAGCAGCAAGCAAAAACTACTGGGGACAACACAGATCAGCAAGAGGGGAGCAAACCAGCCCAGTGAGGCTGTCAGATGACCCAAAGCCTCCTTCTCTGAGTCTGCAATTCCAGCTTTAAATTCTCATTTGGCAAGAAAATTGAGAGTAATAACAGGCCACATCTTCACAGGGCACATCTACTTCTGCAGCTGATGGGCTAAACCTTCAGGCAGCCATCAACAACAGGCAATGGACAGAGAAAACAGGGAATAATACATTTAGGATGGGGAGGGAGATTTCAAATTCATAGGATATAACCAAGATAATTCCTCTTACAAAGAGAATCCCAAGTTCTCTACTTGACCACGGCCACGGAGTTTCACGGCAGATGTGAGGTGGCTGCTCTCACAATGCACCCCTTGTCCCAGTGCTGGCACTCAGGGAGCAGAAAACAGCATCCTAGCCCTGACACCAGCCCATCTGCCTCCATGTGAAGTGTCCCCTGAAGCCACCCTGCCATCCCCCTGGCACAGCCAGAGCGAGCAGCGCTGGCAGAGCTGCGCAGGGCAGCACGGGCGGGCCGGGCTGGCACAGCCCTTCCCCTGCAGGGGCTGCAGGCTGCAAGAAGCACTCACTTCCTGGCACTCAGCTTGATGGTGAAGGGGCAGCCACGGGGGTCCACCTCGAAGGCGGTGGGCTTGCTGCTGGCCGCGGGCCGGCAGCCGTACTTGCAGTGGATGAACAGCTCCCCGATCTGCTCGGCCACCGCGATGTTGTTCACCACCACCGTCAGCTTGGCGTTGTCCACGGGGCACTTCTCTGCCAGGGAGGGAAGGACGACAGGGTCAGAGAGGGCCTGAGGCAGGGCACGAGCATTTCCAACAGCTCCTGCCTGGAAATTGTGTTTTTCTGCCTTTCCTGGTCAGGTCAGCCATCTCCCAGGTGAGTGGCCGTGGAAAGAGCTGGAAATATTCACACAAGGTCTGCAAGCCATTATCTTTGGTTTGTCTTGGAAAAGTTTTAGTTTATGTTAATCCATAATGATTTGCCAATGAAAGCCCACACTGATTCAGACTGTGAAGGGCTGGCTGAAGGGGGAGTGTTCACAGGCAGTGAGCACAAACCACCAGATGCCCCAGTCATAACCTCACCCAGGCCTGGGCTCAGCTCCTGCTGCCAGCAACCACTGAAACCCAGAATCCTTTAGGTTGGAAAAGACCTCCAAGATCATTGAGTCCAAGCCTTGGACTGATCACCACCCTGTCACCTTGAGCTCTGCCACATCCAGTTGTTTATGGAATACTCCAGGTATGGGGACTGCAATGGCAAAGCCTTTTGCTACAGATCTGTGGGGTGGGATTGATATAGCAGAGCACAGTGAGGGGATTAACATGCAAAGCAGAGGAACCTCTTGCATATGGAACACAAAAATCTAAAGGCAGAAAGAGTTGCTGCTTAGCAGGACTCTCCAGGGAGCCTCCTCAGGGCTTGCTGCTCTGGTAATGCCAATGGCTTGGCTCTGTGCTGAACAACAGCTTGCCAAGAGGGGCACAGGCTCGTGCCAAAAAAATTCTTTTTTTGCAGCCAGAGTCCAACCCAAGCGGGAGCTGGTTGGGCCAGGCCAGCAGCCAGGGGCTTGGGCTCTCCCAGGGTTCTGGAAGAGCTGGGTGAGCTCAAGCAGCTCAATGGGGCTCAGCCAGGGGCCAGAGCCCTGGCACTGAGGGGATGGGGGAGAAGGGGTTGATGCCAAACGTGGCCCCTGGTTCTTTATCCAGGCAGCCACAGAAAGCTTTCAGTTTGAAATCAGTGGGTCAACTCTGGGCGAGACGTGTATTATCCTGGGATTATCCATTGCATTTTCCAGGATCTGAGAACATCCTGTGCCCAGAGCTGGGCCCAGCCCTCTCTAGTGCCCATGCTCCAGAATGTACCAAAGGCCCCCAGTCCCAGCCCCTCTCTGCAGCAGTGGCATGTCTGACTGACAGCTCGTTTTAAGCCCTTTGGACATTTTTCTGCAGGTTTCTCTTTAGGTGAAAGCAAATAAACCAGAAAATAGCAGTGTTTTGGCTGCATCACACAAGAACAGTTCTGTACTCACCAGATGTTAAGGCACATCTCCTGCAAAACGTGTGCTGTGGAGAGAGACAGGAACAGCAGCGTCAGCGTAAAACGAGAGAGGACAAATTATCCCCTGTGGCTACCGATGGGAAAGGTGGGAGATTCCAAAGCCTGTGGCTCAGGAGCCTCAGCAGCTGCTCTGCCTGTTTCAGCTCAGCACCACAGGGCAAACCCCAGCTGCTTGCTCAGGCAGCTCAGGGTGAAGCACAGGTCCTGCTCCCGAGAGCACTGAACACGGAGTTTGCAGTTTTGATGTTCTCCCTGTTCAAGATTAGGCCATGAACCTGGTGCAAGCCAAAGCCAGGAGCATGTTCTGCCACACTCTGATATCCATGGGATCACAGAATCCTGGAATGGTTTGGGTTGGAAGGGTTCTTGGAGATTATCAAGTTCCAATTCCCTGCCATGGGCAGGGACACTTTCCACCAGGCCAGGGCTCAGAGCTCCATCCAGCCTGCTCTTGAACACATCCAAGTCCTCCCTACCCTCCACATCTGTGTAGGGTTTCTGTACTTCACCCTCCACTGCAGCCCATGTCATCCCTCTCATTCCCCTGAGAAGCCCTGGGGGGAAGGGGAAGCCTGGCCTCTCCCTGTCCTTGCCCAGCCAGCCCATCACATCCATCCCTCTGGAACCCTCTCAAGGCAGCAGAAGCTGCCCTGTCCTGCCAGATGGAACAGCTGGCTTGTAAGCCCATTAAATGCTCTGTAAATTTGAGCACTTGAAATAGCTCCCCTCTCCGTTCTGACAGTTTACCTTGACAAAGCAGCAAACACAACCTAACACACTAATGAACATCAAAGCTGCAGCATTCCACTGCTCCTGATCCTGCCCCGTGCATTCCCTGCAGCCTCCTCAGCCACAATCCCCAGCCACAGAGCCAGCTCCTGGCAGGGCTCTGAGTCCCCCTCTGGAGCTGTTATCTGCTGCCCTGCTCCCATGGCCTTTTCCTGCCCAGCACAGCTGCACAGAGCTCCCTCCAGAGCTGTCAGAACAGGGCTGCAGATGAAGCCAGGCTGGCTTCCTGCACTGGGGTTTGTTCCACATTAACCAGTAAATCTCAGTGTCTCTGGGCAGAGCTGCTTACTGGAATGGTGCAGCCAAACTGCACCAGCTTCCAGCACTTTTGGGGAATAGCACCTCAGTGCAATAAACAATCCTGAGCTCTGCTGCTCTTGCTACAGCCCCATCCTGGTGATCAGAAGCACGTCAGAAGCATTAGAGGCATCTCAAAGCCATCTTTCTTCACAAGCAGCAGAGAAGCAGGAATAATATACAGCTTCTATTAAACCTCAGTAAAATGGAATCCAGAAGAATATTCATAATACCCCGTGCCTTTCATTTGAGGATCTCAAATCCCCTTGCAAGCATTAACTAAATGAAGCTTCAAGCCATTCCTGTTTTATAAGCAGCACTTCCTTCACAACTGAAGCACAGCCTATCCTGGGGTGCCCAGGAGCTCCTGCAGAGCCCTTCCAGAGGAGTTTTTGACCTCATGGAAGCCACAGCGAGGAGACTGAACATGGCCAGGATGGGGTGGCTGACAGCAAAGCTCTCCTGGGAAAAGCCACCCAGCCCATTTTAAGCGAGCCCTGGTTTGGTTTGACAGTCCCCAGGGAGAGACAGAGGGGCCAGTCCAGGGTCTTTGGGAGAGCCCTGCCTTACCCCACAGGTTGTGATGACGGGATCCTTAAACACACTGCAGCACAGCTGGCAGCACAGCTTCACGGACGGCTGCTCTGCAAACACCAGGGGCTCCTGCAGGGACACAGAGGGACACACACACCAAGGATTAGTCCAAACCAAGAGCCTGCAGCTCTGCAGAAGGAATAACACAATCCCTCCTCAGTGCTGAGCCTCAGGGAGCCTGGAGCACACCGAGGGGTTCATTGTTTCAACAGAAAATTCTGTCTGGATCTGCTGAGCTCCAGTAGGGGAAGAATGAACTTGGGAATGGCTGGAGACCCTCAGCTCACCACAAACTGGAGACCACCAGCATCTGGCAGGATCAGCACCTGCACAGACCAACTTCTTTGCCAATGATTCAAACCACCAGAACTGCATGAGCTGCACTGGCTGGGACTTTGCCCTTGGCTGGCCTGAGCATAGAGTTGTCAAAATTGTACTAAGCCTGAGCTAAAAAGCAATTTTAAAGCAGCCTGCACTCTTGTGCTTTTAAAGCATTCTGAAGGAAGGGCTCCTTCACTCCTTAGGAAGCAGAAACACAGTTTCTGCAGCAATGGGCCCATCTCTCCAGTTTTGTTTACAAACTAGGACAACCAGCACAGGGCTCCAAGCACATCCTCCCAGAGCACCACGGCTCTCCATGCTCACATTTCAGAGCATTTCCAATCAAGCTCTGCAGTTTTCTCTGTCTTTTCATCCTGTGCTGCCGCTCTCAGAAATGCAAACACAGCCCCCTGGGTTCCCAAATATGAAACACACTCTTATCCCAGATCAGTGGCAGAACGCCACCTGACCTTTTATTCATCCAGTTTGGGGTTGGCTGCTGGGTCACAAGCTAAGCTCAGTTTAAAAGTATCCTCCCCCAATATGCAGACAATTCCTTGCCCGCTCCTGGGACTTACAATTAAGTCAGTGGGGTGCCATTGCAGCCCTGAATGGGGATGGGGCTCCAAATCCATGAGGAATTGTATTTCTCTGGCTGCCTGGGGCCAGACCACCAGCCTGAGCCTTGCAACCCGCCCTGCTCTGCTGCAGGGCCAGGGAATCACGCAGGACTTTGCAAAGATTTACAGTTTTTCTGGGAAGCAGAAAAGCCTGACCATTGTCCTCACTTCCCAGGCAGGGAAATGGTGCTTGAGGAAGCAAAGTGGTGAAAACAAAGTTAAAAGCAGGAGCCTGAGCCAGGCACGGCACAAAATCTGCCCGTGAGAGCTCTGTGTACTCACAACAGCCCCTTAAGCTACTCTTTTGACACTGAGCTTCCTAATCCTGCTCCTTCAGACAATCCCAAATACCTACTGGCTCCTCCTCTTCCTCATGGAGTGAGAACGTGGAGCGCAAGGACATGTTGGACTCGGAGTGCAAGGAGCGGACGGAGATAGCGGAGTCGGAGCGGCGCGGGGTGCTGATGGGAGGCTGCGGAACAGAGCAGCTCTGGTCAGTGAAAATCATTCCCCAAAGCCTTCAGGTTCAGTTCTCCCCCTCCACAACTCTCAGCTGCACTGAGTGGCCCTGCTGCTGTGTGCCCTTCCCTGCACTGTGCCCAGAGGCAGGAATCGCTCGGGTTTAACTCCCTAAGCCAGGTTGACACGGAAATTCCAAGCACAGCGCTCTCTCCAAGGTGCATTCCCTGCACACTTACCGTGCACACCCGCAGAGCAGCGGCCTGGAAGAATTAATCCTTCATGGCGAGCTCCGTAAACCTCCCCCAGACACTGCTCCAGCTCCTGCAACGTCTCTAATCTCTGCAGCAGCACTTGTTGTTGCACTCACTATCTAACTTCTGCCAAATTTCTTTGCGTAAGTGTGGAGACTTCCTTCTATTGAATTCTCTGTGAGCCCGGCTCTGCCGCTTCCTGCTCGGGAGGGGAGAGTGGAGCAGACACCGCGTGCACCAATCCAGAGAGATCCTCTGCCCGTGGCAGCCTTGGGATTGGCTTTGAGGGAATGCTGCTGCTGGAATATCAACCAGCAGCACGTAGCCAAGGTGCCATTCGGTGTCAAAGCACCACTGGAGACTGCAGACCACGGGGAGACTGGATTTAAGGATCCAGTGCAACTGGGAGTGCAGCCACTGCAGGGCTGCTGTGGAAGAGATGCTGCTGGTGGACTGGGAAAGGTGCAGAAAGGGGGAATAAAGGTGTTCAATGAGCAGAATGGATGCTTTGACAAAGAAATGGAAGAATGAAGCCAGAAGCTTCAGACACTTCAGGAAAGGCACGATGGATGAGCACCTGCATGTGTCACACTCTCCCAGGCTTGGCTGCAGCCTCTGTCAGTCTCTAGCCCTGAGAAATGTTGGCTGGAAGGAGCTCTGGAGATCCCTGGCTGCCCATAGGAAAAGGAACTCTCCCTGGCCCTGGCCCAGGCCAGGCCTGGCACTGCCCAGGGAACAGGGAAAGCTGCACGGACCAGACTCTGCTGAGTTCCTGTCCCTGTGAGAAAAACACTTTTCCTCGTGTTCCATCTGAGCCTCTGTGAGCCTGCCCTGGGTGAAAATGGGTGACATCAGACCCAAGGACAGACAAAGGCAATGCAGGAGGGCAGTGGGGCTGGCAGGAAATCCAGCACTGAAAGCTGCAAGCTGAGGTTCAGAGGCTGCTGCCCACCCCAGAGACAAAGCTGTCCCAGTGCAGCCTGGCTGGGCTGCAGGAGAGCAGCAGACCAGGATCCTGCTGGTTCCTCATACTGCTGCTTTATTTTTATAATCCTGGGTTCTGAGGAACTCAGATATGCTGCATCTGCTTAGAAGCCAAAGCATAAATGTCTTTCCCTTAAAGACAGCATATTTATTGACTAAATATATAAACCGTAAGGAGGAGTGGTTATAATGAGGTAAATCCATTTTATGTGTATCCATTAATTTTATTATTTTCCTCCACTAGCAGCAGAAATTATTAAAATAACCAGAATGACTCTGCACAGCTCCCACTCTGGAGGTGACAGGGGGGTGAGGGCAGCAAAGGCAGGCTCTGCAGGGAGGCAGGTTCATCACCAGCAACACCCAGGGAGGATCACCAGCACAGAAGGGGGACTGCAGCACTCCCAGGGGGCAGGAGTGTGAGACACACAAGGTCTGTGTAAGACTGTGGGCTCAGCTCCCTGTGTCCTGGTTTGGAGAAGGCTGCTGTTAACCACAGCAGAGAAGGGGATGTCTGAGAAGGATCCCTCACTCTCCCTGGGCTCTGGGGACAGCAGAGAATTGGCAGAGGCCGTGCTGGCAATTCCAGACCCTTTGGCTATCTGCAGCCTTTGTTCTGCCAAGCAAACAAGGATAAAACTCAAGAGACCTCATTTCTGCACTAAACATCAGGCACACCTTCAAACAGGATGGAGCACTCAAACATCTGATGGCGAGTTTTTTGCTGGCAATTCAATCCAGCCTCTGGCTCAGAGGTGAAGCTCCCTGAAAACCACAGACTTTGGACAGCCAGGCAGCCTGCATCCCTGGCATCCAATTATTGCACTATTCAGCTGCAATCTTTAGCTGCAGTTCCCATCACCTCAGCCACAGGAGCAGGCTCCAGGTGGAGGCTCCAGCAGAGCCCTGGTTCCAGCTCCATGCAGGCACAGTGAGGTGGGAACCTGTGGCACAGTGTCCAGGAAGGATGACAGCAGCCACTCAGTAATCCCTGCCCTGCACACAGAACACACTGCTCTGCTTTTGTTTCATTAACAGCAGCTTTACAAGGACAGAAAAAGGGGTGGTGGAGGTCACAGGAGGGCTCTGACTCGTCTCCAGCTGTCTCTCTGATGGCTGAGAAGCCTTTGGCAGCTTCTGGAGGAGGGAAAACTCAGTGATGAGGAAGGGAAATCCCAGATTATTTCTTGACAAAGCAAATGAAGCTTCCTAAGAGGGTTAGTGAGTCTGCCTGGAGCAGCAGGCAGAGCAGGACAGAGGCAGCTCTGGTTTGTCAGCACCTCACGCTGCTTCCTGAACCACTCATTAATCCTCTCACTCTTTTTGCTAAAGAATATTTAACACTCCAGGGAAAGTGGGCTCAGACTGTCCAAGAGGATTGAAGCTGGCTCCCAGCAGAGATCTCCCCCATTCTTGGCTGCACACCCCAGTTCGTGCCAGTGGGGTTTTCAAAGGAGTCAGGGAGTTTCTTTATCAGACCTGACTAAATGGAATATTCATAACATCCCCTCCTCTGGAAACATCCTCCCCTCTGCCCTGTGAGAACTGCCCAGCTCGTGAAAAGGGCACTGTGAGCCCAGCACAGCCCACGGGGTCTGTGCTGACAGCCAAGGGTGGCCTGAGCAGTGGCCCTGCTCGTGGGGTCAGTGGTGGGCTGGAGAGCTGCACTTGCCAAGGACACCAGGCAAATTTTCAAAGGACTGGTTAGAAAAAAGACCAATGACAAACAAAACCCCCACGGGCTCACATAAAACACAGCAAGATCTCTGAGCAACAGAAGGAACTTTACAGGATGCTGACAATAAAATTCTTTGCAATCTGGTGTCAAATTTATTTTAAGGAGTGCTGCAGCTCCACACTGTTGCTGACCCCAGTCTCTAACTCCAGCAGCAATGATCCATTTATGCCTGGCTTGGAAATTGGGGCTTGTAACCTGACTAAGTCTACAAGTACTTAATCTGAAGTTTGCTACTAACATGTTTAGACCTGAACAGAGCTTGTAGCTGTGAACACCAGGGACAAGAGAAGGTCCAGCCTCGGAGCTGTCCATCCTTTCATCAAGGTTTGCTTTGCTATTGCTGTTCTTGATTTAATTGATTTAGCTCATTTAATATCTCTCCAAGCTGCTAGCCCTGGAGCCTGTTGAATCACTAAATTCCCCAGAAAGAACTTACTCAGAAGTGAGTGAGAAAACTGGGTACAAAACTGGGAACTGCTTTACCACCAAGATACTGGGAGACAAGGGAATGGGTTGTGTGGGAAGGCCTGCACAGCCTGCAGTGCCCAACATCCCACTCTGCAGGGTCCAAACCTGCTCCCTGTGGTCAGAGGCCCCATCTGGAGGTGGGAATAGGAATGGATTCTATGACTGCAGAGCCAGCTGGGATCCATCCAACACTGAGTGCCTGGCCCCAGTCACAGCCCAGACATCCCTGGCAGGGGCTGTTTCCCTCCCAGCTCCCTGCTGGCCCAGGAGCCAGGTACACCCTCACAAGGAGGCTCTGGGATTTGTAGTTCCTAGGCTTTGGACCCAAATAACAATTTCAAGCAGTGTGAAAAGCAGCAGCACCTCCAGCCTAAAGCCTCAGGTCAGAATGAGCTCCTTCCCCATGGCACCAACCTCGGGAGCAGCCAGGAATGCTGAGGCTGGTCCTGCCTCTGGGGCACACGGAACACAGGGAATGATGAGGGAGGCAGAGGAGCTCCAGACACCTCTCATTTCACTCCTGATCAGCTAAGCCTGTCAGAAGGGTCCTGACAACACCTACCATGCCATCATCCTCATCCCGTGGGGAGTAGGTGAGGGTGCTGGAGGAGGACGGGGTCCGACGGTGCTGCTTGAAAGTGTTGGTCCCGTCAGCTTTAAAGGGAATTAAACAGAGAAAAGCAAGCATTTAGGCTCCTCAGAAACATTTCCAAGCTATGGGACAACCTCTGTAGCTGTAAGTGTTCCCCAGGAAAGGAAAAGACTAGGGATTCTCCAGTGCTGGGTCATGAGTGGATGTATCAGCACAGGTAGAACAACCCTGATCTCTGAGAGCTGCCCAAGAAAAGAGCACAGGTAATGTCCTGTCAGATCCACACGTTAAAAATACTATTAAAAGGAAAATTTACACTCCCACAGATCTCAGCCACCAATAAAAACTGCCTGGATCCAGGGAGGTCTGGATATCCCTGAGGCACAGGGGAGCCACGCTAAATTAAATAGGAAATATTTGTATGGAGATCATGTAACTGACTCTCACACGTATAAAAGCCTGAATGTAAATATTCAGGAGTCCAAAACCACCAAGAGTCCAGGACAAACGTAATCCAAACATTTTTCTCAGGAAAATGTTAATTTCCTTATCAAAATCAGTGTCAAGTCCCTTTATCTCTATTAAAGGAAGGATATTTGTACTCCAAAAATGAAACCAGGCCTCCTCCTCCATTCACCCCACGAGCCAGGGCTGAGGCTCCCCTCACCTGCTGAACTTTGAGGAACAAGGCACAGGAATTGTAAATGAGAAGGGACATTTGCATCCCCTCCTGTCTGAGCTAAAAATGGCCACGGGGTTTTACCAAAGCTCCAGAGTGACTCACAGTCAGGCAAGAAGGAAGATGGAAATTTTCAGCACTGGTGACGATTGTCACAGGGATCAATAAGATTTGGGGCTGAGCTCAATATCAAACCCTGTTGTACTACTCTGTTTTCAGCAAGGGCTTCCCAGTGGCACTGCTCAGTCTGCCTGAGGAGAGAAAATTCCTGGGCCTGCTCATTTCTATCACATCAGGATATTTGGGCTGTCTAACACCAAACCCAGCCCTTCAACACCTGATTAATGACCAGAGAGATTCGCCCAACAGCTTTATCACCTGTAAAACAACAACAGTAACCCTGGGATCACACACAGTACACAGGAAACACTCACCCTTTGTGATGGTGGTCACAGCAGAGAAGGCTGGTCCAAAAGTTGTTTCCATTCTTGTCTGAAACATTGAAAAAATGAATGTCAGGGCATTTAAACCTTCCAGACTTTGCCTGAGCTGGAGAAATACTGCATACACACTCGCAGCTTTTATCTGTGAACAGTGAGGTTTTAAGTGGCAAGAAAATACCTTATGTCCAAGGAAAGGATGAGAAGCCAGGCAGCAGCCCTGTGCCCTGCCTGTGGCAGCAGCAGTGGCCTTACCCCGTTGGTGTTCTCAGAAGTGATGTTTGTGGTGCCACTGGAGAAACGATTGTAGCGAGCGTTCTTGTTTGAGCTCATAATCTAGGCCAGCATCTGTTAGTCATGGGAAGCTTGTTCTGTGGAAGAAGGAGGGCACAAAGGGAGTTAGGCTGGTTGTGGGTATTTCCCTGGGCTCAGAGAACACTCTCCTGCAGCACAAACCCCAAGTGTTTACCTAAACTCACATAAACCTGGATTTTCAGAAGCAAGTGGTGAGGACAAAGTCAGATCACTTCAAATTGTTCCTGGATGACTGTTCAGCATTTCTAAAATAAATTATTATCTTTTAAGAGCCTCATTTCCCTCCCTCTCCCGTTTCACCAGGCTCAAGTTTGCAAAGTCAAGAATTCCACAACAATAATCTGCAGAAACACATGGAGTTTGCTTTCTTTAACCTCTGCTGAAACCTGATACTGCTTCAGGGCACAATTATGCTGCTGTCACAGCAAATCTGACAAGATGCTCTCAGTCTCCTTCAGAGCCAGGACACCCTCAGGAAGGAGCTGCAGCTCCTCTGCCATCACACAGAGGTGCTCCAGGCTCAGGCAGGAGTTTCCCTCAGAGAGGACAAAGCTCAGCCTGGCACTGGGGAGGTGGAGTGTCCCAGGTGTTTCTAGCAATTGGTTTTCTCTTATCTGGGAGTAACAAGTCCTAACTCTCCAAGCTCTTTATAAAAACACTGCTGTGATTTCTCCACTCCACAGAAAGGGAAACTGAGGCTCAGAGAGAGCCAGGCAGCTGTGACCTGGGATTTGTGCAGGGATTCCCACCTCCCTGGAGAGCCCTGGCACACAGGGCTGGGCACATCCTGCACACTGCAGAGGTGGCACTCGAGCTGTCCTTGGCCAAGGCTCTGCTCAGGGCCTGACACAGCACTTCTGGTGCTCCCTGCAGCTCTGGATCCAACAGCTGCCAGGCAGCCAGCAACAGCAGAATCCTGAGCAGGGCTTTGCTGCTCAGGTCCCAACCCTCAGAAACAACTAAAATGGTCAAAAATCACAAAAAAAACCAAAACTCCGAAGAAAAAACAAACAAACAGAAACCCTGAAACCAAACCTAAAAACCATCTGAAAAGCAGGGATCTGGGTAATGTTTTCCACACACGTGACAGCACTGTCCTGGCTGCTTGCAAATGCCAGATCCCTGAGGAGATGCAGAGCACAGAGTCTGGAGCTGTCTCAGAAGCAGCAGGAATGAAGCAGAGTTGTGCTGCAGCATCAGGGGGACCTGCAGAGTTTAAAGCTGGGCTCCAGCAAGCCACAAGCCTGGCTTTGACCACCAGATCCTTTTATCCCTGTCCATGTTCCTGAGGGCACAGAGAGCAGAGGGAACCTGGAGGGTGGGACGTGGGAGAGGGCAGAGAAAGGGTTTGGGCCACTGGCCCCAGGAGATCTGAACCCCACTGAGTCAGCCTCGGATGAGCCACTGGAGCTCTCAGCTTCCTCCCGGCAAAAATTCCCCCTTCTGCACAAGCCTGAAGATTCCCCTCTCCAACTACACAGCCTGAGGATGAGAGATGTCCAGCTGGGGTCTCCAGATGATGCAGAGCTCATGAATTCAGCAAAGCAAGTATTTCCACAAGTGATGGCACAAACTGCTGCAGTTCCTGAGATTTCCCTTCTCAAGGCTGCATTAGCTCATGTCCAATAACATGTGTACCCCTAAAACTCCCCTCTCCACAGGTTCCCTACATCTAACAGTACAGCTGGGCTCTCCTCTGGAAAAGGGATTCAGCACTCTGCTCCTCCCATTGTTGGCTGGAAATAGAGAAATGTTCAAATTTCCAGGGATACGAATCCATGCAACACCTACCCACACACCCTCTCTATGCTGCACTTCTCAGAAACAGGAGCAGGGATTTGCTCCCACTTCATCAGCCAAGTCAGTTAAGGTTAAGGGAACCTTGCATAGCAAATATTCCTCTTGGGGTTTAGGGCAAACAGTCATTCCCAGATGGAAAGGGAGGAAATCCACCCTGATGGAGGATCGTGGGCTGTCTGGAGACTCAGGCAGAGCTTTGTTCCCCCTCATTTTCAGGGTCTATATCACCTTTAGATGGAGCAGATGGAGACTCAAGCAATGGGAAACACCCAGAGACAGGGAAAACAAAAATGGGGATAAACTGACAGCATGAGGAGTTCTGTGATATCATCAAAGGTTGGATCAGATGTGCCACAAGCAGTGACTGCAGCCACTGCAGCAACCCTTCAACCCCTGCCTGGGAACCTCCAATAAACCCAGAGTGGGGAAGGGAATGTGCAATAGAGGGATTTTCCACTCACTGCTCATAAACCATGACCTGTGCCTGCAGCGTGGCTGAGCAAGGTACCTGCAGCAGCAGCAGGGAGCCTGCTCATGTCTGCTCCAGCACAGACCAGAGGAATGTGAGCAATGGAAAAAATGTTGGAATATCAGCCAGGCTGCACAACACCAGCTGCCACGGCAGTGTCTGATTTCAGCCCAAACCTCTGCACCCACCACAGACAGCAGCATTTCAGCTGGGCAGACGCCTCTCCAGACCATTGTCTGAAAAGCTCCTCACACCTTCTTTTGAATCTGAGAACCTTTTCCAACTGATATCAAAGAATTTAAAAGGAGGCAGAAAAGAGCTGATGGTGTCAACATTATTACCAGCTTCCTACAGCACTTGCAAAAATCTCTGCACCTTTGCTTGGCATCTGCACCCTGCCAGCTACCCTGTCCTGTGCTCCCAGGCCTGGAGGATGGGTGTCCCTCTTGGGTGGCTGGTGTTGGGAACCCAGCCTGTGATCCAGATTCTCCTTGCATGAACTTAATTTTTAAAATTTTTTTAACACGCAACATCGGTGTCTTTTACAAAAAAGCAAAGAGGGGGGGAAAATCTCCCCTGGAAAAAGGAAGCTGTGGGAACCCAATATTCAGTAAATCCCACAGCTGATCATAACCAGATGTTTGGGGGGGGGGCAGGGATAGGTTTCAGCATTGGCACATCACAGGGATCAACTCGAGGCTTTTGAGACTCAGTGAGAAGAAAAGCCTTAAAATCCTACTGTAGTAATCCAGGCAAGGAAATAACCCAAGCAGCAGCAGCTGCAGGGGGAAGCAGTGCTCCTTCTCCCACTGCTGAGGGGAGATCCAACAGGATCAGCCACAGATCATCCCGTGACTGCAGCTCAGAGCTGGCAGGACAATCAGGACCAGTGGCCTGGCTAACTCCCCCTCTCTGCCCACTGAAGCTCTCCCTGGGGTGATTCACCCCCAAGGAAAACTCTGGGCTGGCAAACTGCCCCACAGCAGGAGTGCCTGCCAGTGGGAAAGGCAGGCAGGGTTATCCTGCCCTGCCTGGAGCAGCCCCTGGGTGAACTTCCTTATCTCACAGCTTGGGTATTTATGGCGTAAGACAAGAGTTTCTGTTCCTCTTACAACACTGCACTCCCAACAAGAAGGGTTACACATCCTTGAGAGCATTGGCACATCCCCAGGAAAACACGCCACCAAAGCAGTGACAGCTCTGTGGGGCGAGGTGCCAAGGGCACAGCGTGTTTGTGGGCTAATTAACAATTGTGTGACCATCAGCACCTCAGGTGCACCTCGGCGGGGTGATGAGGGCTATCAGCAGCTGGGCTGACCCGTACAGCCCAGGCTGGGAGAATGCAGAGCTGCAGCAGACCCCTGGGGCAGGCAGGTGTCCTCTCCGTGGACACTGGAGCCCACTGGTCACTCCCCAGCTCAGGGGTCACTGCACCACTGCAGGGTCAGCTTGCTGCAGCTCCCAGCTGAAGATGGTGAAGAAAAGCCAGCAGTGAAATCACCAGGTGACACTCAGCTCTTCCCAGCAGTCAATACCAGCTGGGGGTGAAGAACTTATGAAAAACCCCCAAAAGTAAGGAGACAAAGAGGCTGTAGATGAGATAAAATCTAAAAGATCTGACCCAGCAGGACATTTCTTACACTCTTCAGATGCCAGTCAGTGCAGGAAGGACATAAATCATGAACAGAAGTTCAGCCTCACAGTCAGGATGTGGCACCTCCACCTGATGGATCTGTGCAGTCTTTTTTACTGTTTTTAAGTTTTTCTTATAAGTCACATCAGCTTTTCTGAGTGTCTTACAGTGAGACCATAATTGGTTTGAGCCGTCATCAATAAAAATAAAAGAGATATTTTTAATTGCTGCTACTTTTTCCAGTGCTTGCACTGACTGCAGGACTGAGAGAGCACATTCAACAGCTGTTTGAACACTGCCATGCCTTTGAACAAATGGAAAAGCATTTCATATGGTGCTCTTCCTAAAGGATAATGAAGCCTTAGGCTAGAAGAATATTTGCAATACTTCATGTTAAAATCTGAAGCTGTAACTTTCAAATGTTCCCATAGCTGGATCAAAAGTGATTGCTCTGGTGAAATGAAGCACCTCAATTTCCCCAGAAAAATAAAATTTAATTAGAAGTTAGAACAGAGGCCAATATTCAGTGCTGTTCCATGACACAAAAGCTACATTTGAAGCTTTATTTCCATTTCAGGTAACCTGGGAGGATCCACCTACAGCACCATTCCTGTTATGCAGCCCAGTTCTGACCCTGCAACCGAAATTGTCCTGTGTGGGCTCAGCACCTCCTCAGTCACTGCTGGGCAGGAACAGGCACATTCACAGCTCTGCCACACAAGGACCTTAATCAAAAGGTGCTTTAAAAGTTGGCCCTGCCACTGCTCAGCTGTGTGCTGTGCCTCTCACAGCTTGTGCCCTTCCACATCCTCCCTCAAAGAACAGACCCCTTCCGAGACCATCACATTGTTAAATTGTGGATTTGGGGAAGGAGAAAGAAAAAAACCCCAGCCAAGCCCTGAAACACCAACATCCTCCCCCTCCAAGGCAAAAATCTCAGCACTGCTGCAGTTCCTCAGAAGGGAATGGCCCAACTCTGTGCAAGGCAGATTCTGATGAAAGATGTCACACTTCAGAAACTGGGAACAGTCACCCTCACCACAACTGGTGCTCCTCAGACTTGTCTGGCAGAGAGAACAAATGGCTGCCAAGACCCCACAGGGTCCTGTGGGCTGCCTCAGCTCTGCTGTTGGTCTCCCTGCAGAAAATCTGACAGATAAGAGAGGCTTGCAGCTCAGCTGAAAACCCCTGAAGACATGGCAGACCAGCAGCAAAGACTGAGGGATGGAGAAATTTGGCCTCTGTTCTTCCAAGGATGGCAGAGGAATGTTTGTCTCACCTGGATTCTGCTCTCCTGGAGTCCTGCTAGACCCAAAGCTCCTCTCTCCTTTATTCCCTGATTCCTGTGCCATGGCTGAAGCCTTTTCCAGCTGCTTTGCCTTATGGTTGGCTGCACTGCATCCCCTGGAAAGCTGTAACCACCCCATAACGCTGTGGGATTCTTCCAGATTAAAGTCATAGGAAACCTGAGCCCATAGCCATGACTCAAAAAGCATCAAGTATCACTTCCACCCCCTGTTCCCCCCAACATCCCCCAAAGCTTTGACACCTCATGACACACACTCTTCTCTGCCCTCTGGATGCAAGCAGAAAACTTCAAAGATCCAGCTGAAATGCATCATCTCCTTCAGAAAAAAAAAAAAAAATCCAGCAAATTCCAGTCACCTGCTCCTTTTTTTGTGCAGTTCCCTCGGGCTTTGCCACCGAGGACAAGCAGGAGGCACCACAGACACCAACACTCATTGATCAAATTAGTGATCTTGGGAGAAACAGCACCAAATCCTTGATTCCAAAAGAAATCAGGGGATGTGGACACTTGCACCATGGCAAATCTACTGATAGCTTTGAGACAGAAGCAGCACTCAGTGTCCCACAAGCCCCAAACAAGCACCAGGGATTCAACTCTGCCCCAGGGGAGGCAGCAGGACACAGCCCCTTCTCACAAACTTGGCTCCTGTGATCACAGCCCTGCCCAAGGGAGAGCGAGGATTTCCCACTCCTGAAACACCAGAACCTCAGGACACACTTGGTGGGCCAAGCATTCCACACCCTCACAAAGGTCACTCTGAAGGATCAAAAAATCAGCGTAAGAGAGCTCCAGCTGCCGGACAGGGCACAGGTACCCCCTTCCAAACTGCTGCTGGACTCCAGGTACCTCCTGCTCTCCACTCAGGGGTGAAAACACATTCCCAGGGAAGCTGCTGGAGGGAGCAGCTTCCCTGGGAATGCTGCTGACAGCTGGACACCCGGAGCAAACACTTCTCCTCGGAGGGAACTCACCCCTGGCCATCCCGGAGCGGCGGAGCCCGGCAAGATGCCACCACCATGCCCAGCTCCGGAGCTGGGGACAGGCTCTTCCTCGGCCAGAGCGCCTCTTCCGCTACAGTGTGCGTGTGAGGATCGCTCCCCGGTGATGTAAACACAAAGGCATGCGGAGCAGTGGGCGATATGTAAATCCAGCTGGAAAATCCCACAGCTCAGCCAATCTCCGCTCTGCCCCGGCTGCTCCGGGTTCAGTTTAGTACAGGAAAAACAACCCCTCTGCGAGCACACGTGGATTTATTCCCCTGAGCGGAGAAAGCTCCGGAGACAGAAAAGTCCTTTGCTTGCTTTATGGGCAGTTTGAGTTTCTCATCCTCTTTTATAGTTCCCAAACTCTTCAGAATTCTGAATAACAGACAGTAACGCGCTCTTGGCCTGGAGAGCCAAGCCAGGGAAACCCAGCTAACCAAGAACAACCACAAAAAGGCAGAGCTGGGGAGCAGGGATTGCCCAAAACAGACACTGATGGTGGTGGGGGACTGCCAGGACATCCCTCCCACAGCTGAGGCTCTCCTAGGCACAGGCACTGCCCTGCTCCAGCCCCCAGGACACCTCGGTAAGAGCAGGAAGGTGAAGCACCGAGCTCGAGCTGTGCTCAAGGCAGAGCAGGGAATGCCTGAATGGGAAATCTGCTGCCTTAGGCTCCTGGGGGACTTGCTGAGCTCAAAGAAGGGTGACACGACCCTTCTGTGAGCAACCAGCTGCCTCCCTCCTTGTCCAGGCAGCCCACGGGCACAGGGGATGCCTGGTTCCTGCCTCACCATGCCCATGGCAAAGGGGCACAGCCAGGGAAGGGACAGCAAAGGGAATAAAAACCAGGAGGGAAGAATTCCAGCAGACTGAAGGCGGCCATGTAACCTGAGCACTGGAACCCAGCAGGGATTTTCTCCTCCTGGCACACCTGGGCTTGGCTGAGATAAGCCGTGAGAAAGGTACAGTCACACTCCAGAAATCCCAGAGTCAGGGCCAGCAGGGTTTGGGAGGTCCCTGGGAACAGGGGAATGCTCAGTCCTCGAGGTGACCGATGGCTGAACCCCGCTGAGGCTGCAGCAGGAGCACCCCCAGGTGCAGGGCAGAGCTGGCAGCAGCCCACGGAGCTCTGCGACCATCCAGAGCCTGCAGGGCTCCCTGGGGCTCCGGCAGCACCGAGGGGCTGTGGAGCCCCGGGAAGGGAAGGGCTGCCTTCAGCCAGGGGACACAAATTTCCATGTGATGCTCACACATGGCTCCAGGCCATCAGAGGCTGTGCTGCCCCCGGGTCAGGGAAGCAAACCACCCAAAAACTACGGTTTGGGGATATTTTTTTTTTTTCTCCTTCCTTGAGTCCAATGAATATGAAAACCCCTGTTTGAGCATTAGCAGTGAAGGCACCAGCATCTCCTGACCGGACACAGCACTGTGGCTCAGGTTTCCTACTTCCACAGGGTAAAACATCACCTGCACACAAACCAAACCCCAGGGCTGGAGCTTTCTGGGTGGACCCAGCCTGTCCCACACCCCTGCTCCAGACAGGGGACCCCAGGCCCTGGAGGGAATCCAGCAGACTGCAGGGATTCCAGGTCCTGGAGGGAATCCAGCTGCTCCTGCAGCTTCCTGCATGATTTTAGGAATTTCCTTGCCAGGGAGGGTTCGGGTTGGACATTAGGAGGAATTTCTCCATGGAATGGGATGTCAGGAATCAGAAGGGGCTGCCCAGGGAGGTTTGGAGTCTCCATCCCTGGAGGTGTCCAAGGATGTGGCACTCAGTGCTCTGGGCTGTCATCAGGCACAAGGGTGGACTCAATGGTCTTGGAGGTCTTTTCCAACCTAGACGATTCTGTGATCTCACACTACTTTCACTCATCAAGGCTTTCTGGAAACATCCTTCACCCCCAAACACTCTCCTGCAAGCCCCACCACCATCGCTGTGGCTGCAAACTTAAACCACTGGCAGACAAAACACTCGGGGCCAAAACACAGCAGCTGTTTAGGAGGAACCCGACAGCTCAGTGCGGGCTGAAAACACATCGCTGGGGGCAGAAGGCACAGGGAGGCAAAATTACAGCGCTGCCATTGAAACAAAGGCAAAGCAACGTTGCCAAAGTGGAAAAAACAACAGCTAGGTCAGAGTTCTTAACACAGCTACGCCCCGGTAGGGACAACCTGGAGCTGGCGCCTTATGGACACGCCAAACCCAGCTGTGGCAACACTCCCCAGCCCCAGCAGGGCTCAAAAGGAAGCTGAAGCCAAGGGACCCGGCAGCAGCAAAGCGTTTGACAGCGTTTGTCACCGGGACAGAGCCCAGGAACGTGTCTGAGATGGGGGGAGGACGGCACAATCCACAATCCAAAATGTGCCAGAGCTGCAAATGTCGTGGGGCAGCAGCGGACACCGACCCCCGGCACCTCGCGTTCTGCACGACGTGAAGCCAAAGCCGGGGAAACGAGGTGACTGTGAGCGCAGGAATAAACCAGCAGCAACACGTGCTGCGGTCCGACAAGGAACGGAGCAGAAAACGCCAAAACGGAGCCGAAAAAGCCAAAGCCAAGCAGAGCCTGCGATGGGTGAGACGCAGCGAACACACCGGGAGGGCAGCGCGGGCGGTGAGCGAGAGCCCGGCGGGACACACCGGGGACGGAACAGCGCCGATGGTGCTCGAGCTCCTCCGTGCGCCCCAACAGAGCCGCCGGCAGCCCCC